>CALSEM010000063.1:0-285628 GCA_943735885.1 Stelis phaeoptera | reverse complement strand
AGCAGAAGCGGCGATTCTGTGCACGAAGCGCATGTTTTGTGCCAAAACTGAGAAAAAGCGGCGATTCTGTGCACGAAACGCCCGTTTTGTGCCAAAAGGAGGAATTCGGTTCGTGAAACACACGTTTTGTGCCAAAACTGAGCAAAAGCCGCGATTCCGTGCACGAAACGCACGTTTTGTGAGAATAATGAGCAGAAGCTGCGATTCTGTGCACGAAACGCAGGTTTTGAGCCAAAAGGAGGAATTCGGTTCGTGAAACACACGTTTTGTGCCAAAACTGAGCAAAAGCGGCGATTCCGTGCACGAAACGCACGTTTTGTGCCAATAATGAGCAAAAGCTGCGATTCTGTGCACGAAACGCAGGTTTTGTGCCAAAACTGAGCAAAAGCGGCGATTCTGTGCACGAAACGCACGTTTTGTGCCAAAACTGAGCAAAAGCGGCGATTTTGTGCACGAAACGCACGCTTTGTGCCAGAAGGAGCAATTCGGTGCGTGAAACGCACGTTTTGTGCCAAAACTAAGCAAAAGCGGCGATTCTGTGCACGAAACGTAGGTTTTGTGGCAAAACTGAGCAAAACCGGCGATTCTGTGCACGAAACGCACGTTATATGCCAAGACTGAGCGAAAGCGGCGATTCTGAGCACGAAACGCACGTTATGTGCCAGAACTGGGCAAAAGCGGCGATTCTGTACACGAAACGCACGTTTTGTGCGAGAAGGAGCAATTCGGGGCGTGAAACCCACGTTTTGTGCCAAAACTGAGCAAAAGCGGCGATTCTGTGCACGAAACGCAGGTTTTGTGCCAAAACTGAGCAAAAGCGGCGATTCTGTGCACGAAACGCACGTTTTGTGCCAAAACTGAGCAAAAGCGGCGATTTTGTGCACGAAACGCACGCTTTGTGCCAGAAGGAGCAATTCGGTGCGTGAAACGCACGTTTTGTGCCAAAACTAAGCAAAAGCGGCGATTCTGTGCACGAAACGCACGTTATGTGCCAGAACTGAGCAAAAGCGGCGATTCTGTGCACGAAACGCACGTTTTGTGCCAGAAGGAGCAATTCGGGGCGTGAAACCCACGTTTTGTGCTAAAACTGAGCAAAAGAGACGATTCTGTGCACGAAACGCACGTTTTGTGCCAATAATGAGCAGAAGCGGCGATTCTGAGCACGAAACGCACGTTTTGTGCCAAAACTGAGCAAAAGCGGCGATTCTGTGCACGAAACGAACGTTTTGCGCCAAAACTGTGCAAAAGCGGCGATTCTGTGCCCGAAACGCAGGTTTTGTGCCAAAACTGAGCAAAAGCGGCGACTATGTGCACGAAACGCAGTTTTTGTGCCAAAACTGAGCAAAAGCGGCGATTCTGTGCACGAAACGCACGTTTTGCACCAAAACTGAGCAAAAGCGGCGATTCTGTACATGAAATGCCCGTTTTGTGCGAAGAGGAGCAATTCGGTGCGTGAAGCGCACGTTTTGTGCCAAAACTGAGCAAAACCGGCGATTCTGTGCACGGAACGCACGTTTTGTGCCAAAACTGAGCAAAAGCGGCGATTCTGTGCACGAAACGCCCGTTTGGTGCCAAAAGGAGGAATTCGGTTCGTGAAACACACGTTTTGTGCCAAAACTGAGCAAAAGCCGCGATTCCGTGCACGAAACGCACGTTTTGTGAGAATAATGAGCAAAAGCTGCGATTCTGTGCACGAAACGCAGGTTTTGTGCCAAAAGGAGGAATTCGGTTCGTGAAACACACGTTTTGTGCCAAAACTGAGCAAAAGCGGCGATTCCGTGCACGAAACGCACGTTTTGTGCCAATAATGAGCAAAAGCTGCGATTCTGTGCACGAAACGCAGGTTTTGTGCCAAAACTGAGCAAAAGCGGCGATTCTGTGCACGAAACGCACGTTTTGTGCCAAAACTGAGCAAAAGCGGCGATTCTGTGCACGAAACGCACGTTTTGTGCCAAAAGTTAGCAGAAGCGGCGATTCTGTGCACGAAGCGCATGTTTTGTGCCAAAACTGAGAAAAAGCGGCGATTCTGTGCACGAAACGCCCGTTTTGTGCCAAAAGGAGGAATTCGGTTCGTGAAACACACGTTTTGTGCCAAAACTGAGCAAAAGCCGCGATTCCGTGCACGAAACGCACGTTTTGTGAGAATAATGAGCAGAAGCTGCGATTCTGTGCACGAAACGCAGGTTTTGAGCCAAAAGGAGGAATTCGGTTCGTGAAACACACGTTTTGTGCCAAAACTGAGCAAAAGCGGCGATTCCGTGCACGAAACGCACGTTTTGTGCCAATAATGAGCAAAAGCTGCGATTCTGTGCACGAAACGCAGGTTTTGTGCCAAAAGGAGGAATTCGGTTCGTGAAACACACGTTTTGTGCCAAAACTGAGCAAAAGCGGCGATTCCGTGCACGAAACGCACGTTTTGTGCCAAAAGTGAGCAGAAGCGGCGATTCTGTGCACGAAGCGCATGTTTTGTGCCAAAACTGAGAAAAAGCGGCGATTCTGTGCACGAAACGCCCGTTTTGTGCCAAAAGGAGGAATTCGGTTCGTGAAACACACGTTTTGTGCCAAAACTGAGCAAAAGCCGCGATTCCGTGCACGAAACGCACGTTTTGTGAGAATAATGAGCAGAAGCTGCGATTCTGTGCACGAAACGCAGGTTTTGAGCCAAAAGGAGGAATTCGGTTCGTGAAACACACGTTTTGTGCCAAAACTGAGCAAAAGCGGCGATTCCGTGCACGAAACGCACGTTTTGTGCCAATAATGAGCAAAAGCTGCGATTCTGTGCACGAAACGCAGGTTTTGTGCCAAAACTGAGCAAAAGCGGCGATTCTGTGCACGAAACGCACGTTTTGTGCCAAAACTGAGCAAAAGCGGCGATTTTGTGCACGAAACGCACGCTTTGTGCCAGAAGGAGCAATTCGGTGCGTGAAACGCACGTTTTGTGCCAAAACTAAGCAAAAGCGGCGATTCTGTGCACGAAACGCAGGTTTTGTTGCAAAACTGAGCAAAACCGGCGATTCTGTGCACGAAACGCACGTTATATGCCAAGACTGAGCGAAAGCGGCGATTCTGAGCACGAAACGCACGTTATGTGCCAGAACTGAGCAAAAGCGGCGATTCTGTACACGAAACGCACGTTTTGTGCGAGAAGGAGCAATTCGGGGCGTGAAACCCACGTTTTGTGCCAAAACTGAGCAAAAGCGGCGATTCTGTGCACGAAACGCAGGTTTTGTGCCAAAACTGAGCAAAAGCGGCGATTCTGTGCACGAAACGCACGTTTTGTGCCAAAACTGAGCAAAAGCGGCGATTTTGTGCACGAAACGCACGCTTTGTGCCAGAAGGAGCAATTCGGTGCGTGAAACGCACGTTTTGTGCCAAAACTAAGCAAAAGCGGCGATTCTGTGCACGAAACGCACGTTATGTGCCAGAACTGAGCAAAAGCGGCGATTCTGTGCACGAAACGCACGTTTTGTGCCAGAAGGAGCAATTCGGGGCGTGAAACCCACGTTTTGTGCTAAAACTGAGCAAAAGAGACGATTCTGTGCACGAAACGCACGTTTTGTGCCAATAATGAGCAGAAGCGGCGATTCTGAGCACGAAACGCAAGTTTTGTGCCAAAACTGAGCAAAAGCGGCGATTCTGTGCACGAAACGAACGTTTTGCGCCAAAACTGTGCAAAAGCGGCGATTCTGTGCCCGAAACGCAGGTTTTGTGCCAAAACTGAGCAAAAGCGGCGACTATGTGCACGAAACGCAGTTTTTGTGCCAAAACTGAGCAAAAGCGGCGATTCTGTGCACGAAACGCACGTTTTGCACCAAAACTGAGCAAAAGCGGCGATTCTGTACATGAAATGCCCGTTTTGTGCGAAGAGGAGCAATTCGGTGCGTGAAGCGCACGTTTTGTGACAAAACTGAGCAAAACCGGCGATTCTGTGCACGGAACGCACGTTTTGTGCCAAAACTGAGCAAAAGCGGCGATTCTGTGCACGAAACGCCCGTTTGGTGCCAAAAGGAGGAATTCGGTTCGTGAAACACACGTTTTGTGCCAAAACTGAGCAAAAGCCGCGATTCCGTGCACGAAACGCACGTTTTGTGAGAATAATGAGCAAAAGCTGCGATTCTGTGCACGAAACGCAGGTTTTGTGCCAAAAGGAGGAATTCGGTTCGTGAAACACACGTTTTGTGCCAAAACTGAGCAAAAGCGGCGATTCCGTGCACGAAACGCACGTTTTGTGCCAATAATGAGCAAAAGCTGCGATTCTGTGCACGAAACGCAGGTTTTGTGCCAAAACTGAGCAAAAGCGGCGATTCTGTGCACGAAACGCACGTTTTGTGCCAAAACTGAGCAAAAGCGGCGATTCTGTGCACGAAACGCACGTTTTGTGCCAAAACTGAGCAGAAGCGGCGATTCTGTGCACGAAACGCCCGTTTGGTGCCAAAAGGAGGAATTCGGTTCGTGAAACACACGTTTTGTGCCAAAACTGAGCAAAAGCCGCGATTCCGTGCACGAAACGCACGTTTTGTGAGAATAATGAGCAAAAGCTGCGATTCTGTGCACGAAACGCAGGTTTTGTGCCAAAAGGAGGAATTCGGTTCGTGAAACACACGTTTTGTGCCAAAACTGAGCAAAAGCGGCGATTCCGTGCACGAAACGCACGTTTTGTGCCAATAATGAGCAAAAGCTGCGATTCTGTGCACGAAACGCAGGTTTTGTGCCAAAACTGAGCAAAAGCGGCGATTCTGTGCACGAAACGCACGTTTTGTGCCAAAACTGAGCAAAAGTGGCGATTCTGTGCACGAAACGCACGTTTTGTGCCAAAACTGAGCAGAAGCGGCGATTCTGTGCACGAAGCGCATGTTTTGTGCCAAAACTGAGAAAAAGCGGCGATTCTGTGCACGAAACGCACGCTTTGTGCCAGAAGGAGCAATTTGGTGCGTGAAACGCACGTTTTATGCCAAGACTGAGCAAAAGCGGCGATTCTGTGCACGAAACGCACGTTATGTGCCAGAACTGAGAAAAAGCGGCGATTCTGTGCACGAAATGCCCGTTTTGTGGGAAGAGGAGCAATTCCGTGCGTGAAACGCACGTTTTGTGACAAAACTGAGCAAAACCGGCGATTCTGTGCACGGAACGCACGTTTTGTGTCAAAACTGAGCAAAAGCGGCGATTCTGTGCACGAAACGCCCGTTTTGTGCCAAAAGGAGGAATTCGGTTCGTGAAACACACGTTTTGTGCCAAAACTGAGCAAAAGCCGCGATTCCATGCACGAAACGCACGTTTTGTGAGAATAATGAGCAAAAGCTGCGATTCTGTGCACGAAACGCAGGTTTTGTGCCAAAAGGAGGAATTCGGTTCGTGAAACACACGTTTTGTGCCAAAACTGAGCAAAAGCGGCGATTCCGTGCACGAAACGCACGTTTTGTGCCAATAATGAGCAAAAGCTGCGATTCTGTGCACGAAACGCAGGTTTTGTGCCAAAACTGAGCAAAAGCGGCGATTCTGTGCACGAAACGCACGCTTTGTGCCAGAAGGAGCAATTCGGTGCGTGAAACGCACGCTTTGTGCCAAAACTAAGCAAAAGCGGCGATTCTGTGCACGAAACGCAGGTTTTGTGGCAAAACTGAGCAAAAGCGGCGATTCTGTGCACGAAACGCAGGTTTTGTGGCAAAACTGAGCAAAAGCGGCGATTCTGTGCACGAAACGCACGTTTTGTGCCAATAATGAGCAAAAGCTGCGATTCTGTGCACGAAACGCAGGTTTTGTTTCTAAACTGAGCAAAAACGGCGATTCTGTGCACGAAACGCCCGTTTCGTGCCAAAAGGAGGAATTCGGTTCGTGAAACACACGTTTTGTGCCAAAACTGAGCAAAAGCGGCGATTCCGTGCACGAAACGTACGTTTTGTGCCAATAATGAGCAAAAGCTGCGATTCTGTGCACGAAACGCAGGTTTTGTGCCAAAACTGAGCAAAAGCGGCGATTCTGTGCACGAAACGCACGTATTGTGCCAAAACTGAGCAAAAGCGGCGATTCTGTTCACGAAACGCCCGTTTTGTGCCAAAAGGAGGAATTCGGTGCACGAAACGCAGGTTTTGTGCCAAAATTGAGCAAAAGTGGGGATTCTGTGCACGAAACGCACGTTTTGTGCCAAAACTGAGCAAAAGCGGCGATTCTGTGCACGAAACGCACGTTTTGTGCCAATAATGAGCAAAAGCTGCGATTCTGTGCACGAAACGCAGGTTTTGTGCCAAAACTGAGCAAAAGCGGCGATTCTGTGCACGAAACGCACGTTTTGTGCCAAAACTGAGCAAAAGCGGCGATTCTGTGCACGAAACGCACGTTTTGTGCCAAAACTGAGCAGAAGCGGCGATTCTGTGCACGAAACGCCCGTTTGGTGCCAAAAGGAGGAATTCGGTTCGTGAAACACACGTTTTGTGCCAAAACTGAGCAAAAGCCGCGATTCCGTGCACGAAACGCACGTTTTGTGAGAATAATGAGCAAAAGCTGCGATTCTGTGCACGAAACGCAGGTTTTGTGCCAAAAGGAGGAATTCGGTTCGTGAAACACACGTTTTGTGCCAAAACTGAGCAAAAGCGGCGATTCCGTGCACGAAACGCACGTTTTGTGCCAATAATGAGCAAAAGCTGCGATTCTGTGCACGAAACGCAGGTTTTCTGCCAAAACTGAGCAAAAGCGGCGATTCTGTGCACGAAACGCACGTTTTGTGCCAAAACTGAGCAAAAGCGGCGATTCTGTGCACGAAACGCACGTTTTGTGCCAAAACTGAGCAGAAGCGGCGATTCTGTGCACGAAGCGCATGTTTTGTGCCAAAACTGAGAAAAAGCGGCGATTCTGTGCACGAAACGCACGCTTTGTGCCAGAAGGAGCAATTTGGTGCGTGAAACGCACGTTTTATGCCAAGACTGAGCAAAAGCGGCGATTCTGAGAACGAAACGCACGTTATGTGCCAGAACTGAGCAAAAGCGGCGATTCTGTGCACGAAACGCACGTTTTGTGCGAGAAGGAGCAATTCGGGGCGTGAAACCTACGTTTTGTGCCAAAACTGAGCAAAAGCTGCAATTCTGTGCTCGAAACGCACGTTATGTTAAAAAACTGAGCAAAAGCGGCGATTCTGTGCACGAAACGCCAGTTTTGTGCAAAGAGGAGCAATTCGGTACGTGAAACGCACGTTTTGTGACAAAACTGAACAAAAGCTGCGATTCTGTGAACGAATCGCACGTAATGTGCCAGAAGTGAGCAAAAGCGGCAATTCTGTGCACGAAACGCCCGCTTTGTGCCAAAACTGTGCAAAAGCGGCGATTCTGTGCACGAAACGCACGTTATGTGCCAGAACTGAGAAAAAGCGGCGATTCTGTGCACGAAATGCCCGTTTTGTGGGAAGAGGAGCAATTCCGTGCGTGAAACGCACGTTTTGTGACAAAACTGAGCAAAACCGGCGATTCTGTGCACGGAACGCACGTTTTGTGTCAAAACTGAGCAAAAGCGGCGATTCTGTGCACGAAACGCCCGTTTCGTGCCAAAAGGAGGAATTCGGTTCGTGAAACACACGTTTTGTGCCAAAACTGAGCAAAAGCGGCGATTCCGTGCACGAAACGCACGTTTTGTGCCAATAATGAGCAAAAGCTGCGATTCTGTGCACGAAACGCAGGTTTTGTGCCAAAACTGAGCAAAAGCGGCGATTCTGTGCACGAAACGCACGTATTGTGCCAAAACTGAGCAAAAGCGGCGATTCTGTTCACGAAACGCCCGTTTTGTGCCAAAAGGAGGAATTCGGTGCACGAAACGCAGGTTTTGTGCCAAAATTGAGCAAAAGTGGGGATTCTGTGCACGAAACGCACGTTTTGTGCCAAAACTGAGCAAAAGCGGCGATTCTGTGCTGGAAACGCATGTTTTGTGCCAATAACGAGCAAAAGCGGCGATTCTGTGCACGAAACGCAGGTTTTGTGCCAAAACTGAGCAAAAGCGGCGATTCTGTGCACGAAACGCACGCTTTGTGCCAGAAGGAGCAATTCGGTGCGTGAAACGCACGCTTTGTGCCAAAACTAAGCAAAAGCGGCGATTCTGTGCACGAAACGCAGGTTTTGTGGCAAAACTGAGCAAAAGCGGCGATTCTGTGCACGAAACGCAGGTTTTGTGGCAAAACTGAGCAAAAGCGGCGATTCTGTGCACGAAACGCACGTTTTGTGCCAATAATGAGCAAAAGCTGCGATTCTGTGCACGAAACGCAGGTTTTGTTTCTAAACTGAGCAAAAACGGCGATTCTGTGCACGAAACGCCCGTTTCGTGCCAAAAGGAGGAATTCGGTTCGTGAAACACACGTTTTGTGCCAAAACTGAGCAAAAGCGGCGATTCCGTGCACGAAACGTACGTTTTGTGCCAATAATGAGCAAAAGCTGCGATTCTGTGCACGAAACGCAGGTTTTGTGCCAAAACTGAGCAAAAGCGGCGATTCTGTGCACGAAACGCACGTATTGTGCCAAAACTGAGCAAAAGCGGCGATTCTGTTCACGAAACGCCCGTTTTGTGCCAAAAGGAGGAATTCGGTGCACGAAACGCAGGTTTTGTGCCAAAATTGAGCAAAAGTGGGGATTCTGTGCACGAAACGCACGTTTTGTGCCAAAACTGAGCAAAAGCGGCGATTCTGTGCTGGAAACGCATGTTTTGTGCCAATAACGAGCAAAAGCGGCGATTCTGAGCACGAAACGTACGGTTTGTGAGAAAATGAGCAATTCGGTTCGTGGCACGCACGTTTTGTGATAAAACTGAGCAAAAGCGGCAATTCTGTGCACGAAACGCCCGTTTTGTGCCAAAAGGAGCAATTCGGTGCACGAAACGCAGGTTTTGTGCAAAACTGAGAAAAGTGGCGATTCTGTGCACGAAACGCCCTTTTTGTGCCAAAACTGAGCAAAAGCGGCGATTCTGTGCACGAAACGCACGTTTTGTGCCAAAACTGAGCAAAAGCGGCAATTCTGTGCACGAAACGCCCGTTTTGCGCCACAACTGTGCAAAAGCGGCGATTCTGTGCACGAAACGCACGTTTTGCGCCAAGACTGAGCAAAAGCGGCGATTCTGAGCACGAAACGCACGTTATGTGCCAGAACTGAGCAAAAGCGGCGATTCTGTGCACGAAACGCACGTTTTGTGCGAGAAGGAGCAATTCGGGGCGTGAAACCCACGTTTTGTGCCAAAACTGAGCAAAAGCGGCGATTCCGTGCACGAAACGCACGTTTTGTGCCAATAATGAGCAAAAGCTGCGATTCTGTGCACGAAACGCAGGTTTTGTTTCTAAACTGAGCAAAAACGGCGATTCTGTGCACGAAACGCCCGTTTTGTGCCAAAAGGAGGAATTCGGTTCGTGAAACACACGTTTTGTGCCAAAACTGAGCAAAAGCGGCGATTCCGTGCACGAAACGTACGTTTTGTGCCAATAATGGGCAAAAGCTGCAATTCTGTGCACGAAACGCAGGTTTTGTGCCAAAACTGAGCAAAAGCGGCGATTCTGTGCACGAAACGCACGTTTTGTGCCAAAACTGAGCAAAAGCGGCGATTTTGTGCACGAAACGCACGCTTTGTGCCAGAAGGAGCAGTTCGGTGCGTGAAACGCACGTTTTGTGCCAAAACTAAGCAAAAGCGGCGATTCTGTGCACGAAACGCACGTTTTGTGCCAGAAGGAGCAATTCGGGGCGTGAAACCCACGTTTTGTGCTAAAACTGAGCAAAAGAGACGATTCTGTGCACGAAACGCACGTTTTGTGCCAATAATGAGCAAAAGCGGCGATTCCGTGCACAAAACGTACGTTTTGTGCCAATAATGAGCAAAAGCTGCAATTCTGTGCACGAAACGCAGGTTTTGTGCCAAAACTGAGCAAAAGCGGCGATTCTGTGCACGAAACGCACGTTATGTGCCAGAACTGAGCAAAAGCGGCGATTCTGTGCACGAAACGCACGTTTTGTGCGAGAAGGAGCAATTCGGGGCGTGAAACCTACGTTTTGTGCCAAAACTGAGCAAAAGCTGCAATTCTGTGCTCGAAACGCACGTTATGTTAAAAAACTGAGCAAAAGCGGCGATTCTGTGCACGAAACGCCAGTTTTGTGCAAAAAGGAGCAATTCGGTACGTGAAACGCACGTTTTGTAACAAAACTGAACAAAAGCTGCGATTCTGTGAACGAATCGCACGTAATGTGCCAGAACTGAGCAAAAGCGGCAATTCTGTGCACGAAACGCCCGCTTTGTGCCAAAACTGTGCAAAAGCGGCGATTCTGTGCACGAAACGCACGTTATGTGCCAGAACTGAGAAAAAGCGGCGATTCTGTGCACGAAATGCCCGTTTTGTGGGAAGAGGAGCAATTCCGTGCGTGAAACGCACGTTTTGTGACAAAACTGAGCAAAACCGGCGATTCTGTGCACGGAACGCACGTTTTGTGTCAAAACTGAGCAAAAGCGGCGATTCTGTGCACGAAACGCCCGTTTTGTGCCAAAAGGAGGAATTCGGTTCGTGAAACACACGTTTTGTGCCAAAACTGAGCAAAAGCCGCGATTCCATGCACGAAACGCACGTTTTGTGAGAATAATGAGCAAAAGCTGCGATTCTGTGCACGAAACGCAGGTTTTGTGCCAAAAGGAGGAATTCGGTTCGTGAAACACACGTTTTGTGCCAAAACTGAGCAAAAGCGGCGATTCCGTGCACGAAACGCACGTTTTGTGCCAATAATGAGCAAAAGCTGCGATTCTGTGCACGAAACGCAGGTTTTGTGCCAAAACTGAGCAAAAGCGGCGATTCTGTGCACGAAACGCACGCTTTGTGCCAGAAGGAGCAATTCGGTGCGTGAAACGCACGCGTTGTGCCAAAACTAAGCAAAAGCGGCGATTCTGTGCACGAAACGCAGGTTTTGTGGCAAAACTGAGCAAAAGCGGCGATTCTGTGCACGAAACGCAGGTTTTGTGGCAAAACTGAGCAAAAGCGGCGATTCTGTGCACGAAACGCACGTTTTGTGCCAATAATGAGCAAAAGCTGCGATTCTGTGCACGAAACGCAGGTTTTGTTTCTAAACTGAGCAAAAACGGCGATTCTGTGCACGAAACGCCCGTTTCGTGCCAAAAGGAGGAATTCGGTTCGTGAAACACACGTTTTGTGCCAAAACTGAGCAAAAGCGGCGATTCCGTGCACGAAACGTACGTTTTGTGCCAATAATGAGCAAAAGCTGCGATTCTGTGCACGAAACGCAGGTTTTGTGCCAAAACTGAGCAAAAGCGGCGATTCTGTGCGCGAAACGCACGTATTGTGCCAAAACTGAGCAAAAGCGGCGATTCTGAGTACGAAACGCACGTTATGTGCCAGAACTGAGCAAAAGCGGCGATTCTGTGCACGAAACGCACGTTTTGTGCGAGAAGGAGCAATTCGGGGCGTGAAACCCACGTTTTGTGCCAAAACTGAGCAAAAGCGGCGATTCCGTGCACGAAACGCACGTTTTGTGCCAATAATGAGCAAAAGCTGCGATTCTGTGCACGAAACGCAGGTTTTGTTTCTAAACTGAGCAAAAACGGCGATTCTGTGCACGAAACGCCCGTTTTGTGCCAAAAGGAGGAATTCGGTTCGTGAAACACACGTTTTGTGCCAAAACTGAGCAAAAGCGGCGATTCCGTGCACGAAACGTACGTTTTGTGCCAATAATGGGCAAAAGCTGCAATTCTGTGCACGAAACGCAGGTTTTGTGCCAAAACTGAGCAAAAGCGGCGATTCTGTGCACGAAACGCACGTTTTGTGCCAAAACTGAGCAAAAGCGGCGATTTTGTGCACGAAACGCACGCTTTGTGCCAGAAGGAGCAATTCGGTGCGTGAAACGCACGTTTTGTGCCAAAACTAAGCAAAAGCGGCGATTCTGTGCACGAAACGCACGTTTTGTGCCAGAAGGAGCAATTCGGGGCGTGAAACCCACGTTTTGTGCTAAAACTGAGCAAAAGAGACGATTCTGTGCACGAAACGCACGTTTTGTGCCAATAATGAGCAAAAGCGGCGATTCCGTGCACAAAACGTACGTTTTGTGCCAATAATGAGCAAAAGCTGCAATTCTGTGCACGAAACGCAGGTTTTGTGCCAAAACTGAGCAAAAGCGGCGATTCTGTGCACGAAACGCACGTTTTGTGCCAAAACTGAGCAAAAGCGGCGATTTTGTGCACGAAACGCACGCTTTGTGCCAGAAGGAGCAATTCGGTGCGTGAAACGCACGTTTTGTGCCAAAACTAAGCAAAAGCGGCGATTCTGTGCACGAAACGCACGTTATGTGCCAGAACTGAGCAAAAGCGGCGATTCTGTGCACGAAACGCACGTTTTGTGCCAATAATGAGCAGAAGCGGCGATTCTGAGCACGAAACGCACGTTTTGTGCCAAAACTGAGCAAAAGCGGCGATTCTGTGCACGAAACGAGCGTTTTGCGCCAAAACTGTGCAAAAGCGGCGATTCTGTGCCCGAAACGCAGGTTTTGTGCCAAAACTGAGCAAAAGCGGCGACTCTGTGCACGAAACGCAGTTTTTGTGCCAAAACCGAGCAAAAGCGGCGATTCTGTGCACGAAACGCACGTTTTGCGCCAAAACTGTGCAAAAGCGGCGATTCTGTACATGAAATGCCCGTTTTGTGCGAAGAGGAGCAATTCGGTGCGTGAAACGCACGTTTTGTGACAAAACTGAGCAAAACCGGCGATTCTGTGCACGGAACGCACGTTTTGTGCCAAAACTGAGCAAAAGCGGCGATTCTGTGCACGAAACGCCCGTTTTGTGCCAAAAGGAGGAATTCGGTTCGTGAAACACACGTTTTGTGCCAAAACTGAGCAAAAGCGGCGATTCCGTGCACGAAACGCACGTTTTGTGCCAATAATGAGCAAAAGCTGCGATTCTGTGCACGAAACGCAGGTTTTGTGCCAAAACTGAGCAAAAGCGGCGATTCTGTGCACGAAACGCACGCTTTGTGCCAGAAGGAGCAATTCGGTGCGTGAAACGCACGCTTTGTGCCAAAACTAAGCAAAAGCGGCGATTCTGTGCACGAAACGCAGGTTTTGTGGCAAAACTGAGCAAAAGCGGCGATTCTGTGCACGAAACGCAGGTTTTGTGGCAAAACTGAGCAAAAGCGGCGATTCTGTGCACGAAACGCACGTTTTGTGCCAATAATGAGCAAAAGCTGCGATTCTGTGCACGAAACGCAGGTTTTGTTTCTAAACTGAGCAAAAACGGCGATTCTGTGCACGAAACGCCCGTTTCGTGCCAAAAGGAGGAATTCGGTTCGTGAAACACACGTTTTGTGCCAAAACTGAGCAAAAGCGGCGATTCCGTGCACGAAACGTACGTTTTGTGCCAATAATGAGCAAAAGCTGCGATTCTGTGCACGAAACGCAGGTTTTGTGCCAAAACTGAGCAAAAGCGGCGATTCTGTGCACGAAACGCACGTATTGTGCCAAAACTGAGCAAAAGCGGCGATTCTGTTCACGAAACGCCCGTTTTGTGCCAAAAGGAGGAATTCGGTGCACGAAACGCAGGTTTTGTGCCAAAATTGAGCAAAAGTGGGGATTCTGTGCACGAAACGCACGTTTTGTGCCAAAACTGAGCAAAAGCGGCGATTCTGTGCTGGAAACGCATGTTTTGTGCCAATAACGAGCAAAAGCGGCGATTCTGAGCACGAAACGTACGGTTTGTGAGAAAATGAGCAATTCGGTTCGTGGCACGCACGTTTTGTGATAAAACTGAGCAAAAGCGGCAATTCTGTGCACGAAACGCCCGTTTTGTGCCAAAAGGAGCAATTCGGTGCACGAAACGCAGGTTTTGTGCAAAACTGAGAAAAGTGGCGATTCTGTGCACGAAACGCCCTTTTTGTGCCAAAACTGAGCAAAAGCGGCGATTCTGTGCACGAAACGCACGTTTTGTGCCAAAACTGAGCAAAAGCGGCAATTCTGTGCACGAAACGCCCGTTTTGCGCCAAAACTGTGCAAAAGCGGCGATTCTGTGCACGAAACGCACGTTTTGCGCCAAGACTGAGCAAAAGCGGCGATTCTGAGCACGAAACGCACGTTATGTGCCAGAACTGAGCAAAAGCGGCGATTCTGTGCACGAAACGCACGTTTTGTGCGAGAAGGAGCAATTCGGGGCGTGAAACCCACGTTTTGTGCCAAAACTGAGCAAAAGCGGCGATTCCGTGCACGAAACGCACGTTTTGTGCCAATAATGAGCAAAAGCTGCGATTCTGTGCACGAAACGCAGGTTTTGTTTCTAAACTGAGCAAAAACGGCGATTCTGTGCACGAAACGCCCGTTTTGTGCCAAAAGGAGGAATTCGGTTCGTGAAACACACGTTTTGTGCCAAAACTGAGCAAAAGCGGCGATTCCGTGCACGAAACGTACGTTTTGTGCCAATAATGGGCAAAAGCTGCAATTCTGTGCACGAAACGCAGGTTTTGTGCCAAAACTGAGCAAAAGCGGCGATTCTGTGCACGAGACGCACGTTTTGTGCCAAAACTGAGCAAAAGCGGCGATTTTGTGCACGAAACGCACGCTTTGTGCCAGAAGGAGCAATTCGGTGCGTGAAACGCACGTTTTGTGCCAAAACTAAGCAAAAGCGGCGATTCTGTGCACGAAACGCACGTTTTGTGCCAGAAGGAGCAATTCGGGGCGTGAAACCCACGTTTTGTGCTAAAACTGAGCAAAAGAGACGATTCTGTGCACGAAACGCACGTTTTGTGCCAATAATGAGCAAAAGCGGCGATTCCGTGCACAAAACGTACGTTTTGTGCCAATAATGAGCAAAAGCTGCAATTCTGTGCACGAAACGCAGGTTTTGTGCCAAAACTGAGCAAAAGCGGCGATTCTGTGCACGAAACGCACGTTTTGTGCCAAAACTGAGCAAAAGCGGCGATTTTGTGCACGAAACGCACGCTTTGTGCCAGAAGGAGCAATTCGGTGCGTGAAACGCACGTTTTGTGCCAAAACTAAGCAAAAGCGGCGATTCTGTGCACGAAACGCACGTTATGTGCCAGAACTGAGCAAAAGCGGCGATTCTGTGCACGAAACGCACGTTTTGTGCCAATAATGAGCAGAAGCGGCGATTCTGAGCACGAAACGCACGTTTTGTGCCAAAACTGAGCAAAAGCGGCGATTCTGTGCACGAAACGAGCGTTTTGCGCCAAAACTGTGCAAAAGCGGCGATTCTGTGCCCGAAACGCAGG
Organism: Stelis phaeoptera; assembly: GCA_943735885.1. Lineage (NCBI taxonomy): Eukaryota > Metazoa > Arthropoda > Insecta > Hymenoptera > Megachilidae > Stelis > Stelis phaeoptera. The sequence continues at coordinate 270,408 of CALSEM010000063.1, read as the reverse complement.
TTTTGTGCCAAAACTGAGCAAAAGCGGCGACTCTGTGCACGAAACGCAGTTTTTGTGCCAAAACAGAGCAAAAGCGGCGATTCTGTGCACGGAACGCACGTTTTGTGCCAAAACTGAGCAAAAGCGGCGATTCTGTGCACGAAACGCCCGTTTTGTGCCAAAAGGAGGAATTCGGTTCGTGAAACACACGTTTTGTGCCAAAACTGAGCAAAAGCCGCGATTCCGTGCACGAAACGCACGTTTTGTGAGAATAATGAGCAAAAGCTGCGATTCTGTGCACGAAACGCAGGTTTTGTGCCAAAAGGAGGAATTCGGTTCGTGAAACACACGTTTTGTGCCAAAACTGAGCAAAAGCGGCGATTCCGTGCACGAAACGCACGTTTTGTGCCAATAATGAGCAAAAGCTGCGATTCTGTGCACGAAACGCAGGTTTTGTGCCAAAACTGAGCAAAAGCGGCGATTCTGTGCACGAAACGCACGCTTTGTGCCAGAAGGAGCAATTCGGTGCGTGAAACGCACGCTTTGTGCCAAAACTAAGCAAAAGCGGCGATTCTGTGCACGAAACGCAGGTTTTGTGGCAAAACTGAGCAAAAGCGGCGATTCTGTGCACGAAACGCAGGTTTTGTGGCAAAACTGAGCAAAAGCGGCGATTCTGTGCACGAAACGCACGTTTTGTGCCAATAATGAGCAAAAGCTGCGATTCTGTGCACGAAACGCAGGTTTTGTTTCTAAACTGAGCAAAAACGGCGATTCTGTGCACGAAACGCCCGTTTCGTGCCAAAAGGAGGAATTCGGTTCGTGAAACACACGTTTTGTGCCAAAACTGAGCAAAAGCGGCGATTCCGTGCACGAAACGTACGTTTTGTGCCAATAATGAGCAAAAGCTGCGATTCTGTGCACGAAACGCAGGTTTTGTGCCAAAACTGAGCAAAAGCGGCGATTCTGTGCACGAAACGCACGTATTGTGCCAAAACTGAGCAAAAGCGGCGATTCTGTTCACGAAACGCCCGTTTTGTGCCAAAAGGAGGAATTCGGTGCACGAAACGCAGGTTTTGTGCCAAAATTGAGCAAAAGTGGGGATTCTGTGCACGAAACGCACGTTTTGTGCCAAAACTGAGCAAAAGCGGCGATTCTGTGCTGGAAACGCATGTTTTGTGCCAATAACGAGCAAAAGCGGCGATTCTGAGCACGAAACGTACGGTTTGTGAGAAAATGAGCAATTCGGTTCGTGGCACGCACGTTTTGTGATAAAACTGAGCAAAAGCGGCAATTCTGTGCACGAAACGCCCGTTTTGTGCCAAAAGGAGCAATTCGGTGCACGAAACGCAGGTTTTGTGCAAAACTGAGAAAAGTGGCGATTCTGTGCACGAAACGCCCTTTTTGTGCCAAAACTGAGCAAAAGCGGCGATTCTGTGCACGAAACGCACGTTTTGTGCCAAAACTGAGCAAAAGCGGCAATTCTGTGCACGAAACGCCCGTTTTGCGCCAAAACTGTGCAAAAGCGGCGATTCTGTGCACGAAACGCACGTTTTGCGCCAAGACTGAGCAAAAGCGGCGATTCTGAGCACGAAACGCACGTTATGTGCCAGAACTGAGCAAAAGCGGCGATTCTGTGCACGAAACGCACGTTTTGTGCGAGAAGGAGCAATTCGGGGCGTGAAACCCACGTTTTGTGCCAAAACTGAGCAAAAGCGGCGATTCCGTGCACGAAACGCACGTTTTGTGCCAATAATGAGCAAAAGCTGCGATTCTGTGCACGAAACGCAGGTTTTGTTTCTAAACTGAGCAAAAACGGCGATTCTGTGCACGAAACGCCCGTTTTGTGCCAAAAGGAGGAATTCGGTTCGTGAAACACACGTTTTGTGCCAAAACTGAGCAAAAGCGGCGATTCCGTGCACGAAACGTACGTTTTGTGCCAATAATGGGCAAAAGCTGCAATTCTGTGCACGAAACGCAGGTTTTGTGCCAAAACTGAGCAAAAGCGGCGATTCTGTGCACGAAACGCAGGTTTTGTGCCAAAACTGAGCAAAAGCGGCGATTCTGTGCACGAAACGCACGTTTTGTGCCAAAACTGAGCAAAAGCGGCGATTTTGTGCACGAAACGCACGCTTTGTGCCAGAAGGAGCAATTCGGTGCGTGAAACGCACGTTTTGTGCCAAAACTAAGCAAAAGCGGCGATTCTGTGCACGAAACGCACGTTATGTGCCAGAACTGAGCAAAAGCGGCGATTCTGTGCACGAAACGCACGTTTTGTGCCAATAATGAGCAGAAGCGGCGATTCTGAGCACGAAACGCACGTTTTGTGCCAAAACTGAGCAAAAGCGGCGATTCTGTGCACGAAACGAGCGTTTTGCGCCAAAACTGTGCAAAAGCGGCGATTCTGTGCCCGAAACGCAGGTTTTGTGCCAAAACTGAGCAAAAGCGGCGACTCTGTGCACGAAACGCAGTTTTTGTGCCAAAACCGAGCAAAAGCGGCGATTCTGTGCACGAAACGCACGTTTTGCGCCAAAACTGTGCAAAAGCGGCGATTCTGTACATGAAATGCCCGTTTTGTGCGAAGAGGAGCAATTCGGTGCGTGAAACGCACGTTTTGTGACAAAACTGAGCAAAACCGGCGATTCTGTGCACGGAACGCACGTTTTGTACCAAAACTGAGCAAAAGCGGCGATTCTGTGCACGAAACGCCCGTTTTGTGCCAAAAGGAGGAATTCGGTTCGTGAAACACACGTTTTGTGCCAAAACTGAGCAAAAGCCGCGATTCCGTGCACGAAACGCACGTTTTGTGAGAATAATGAGCAAAAGCTGCGATTCTGTGCACGAAACGCAGGTTTTGTGCCAAAACTGAGCAAAAGCGGCGATTCTGTGCACGAAACGCACGTTTTGTGCCAAAACTGAGCAAAAGCGGCGATTTTGTGCACGAAACGCACGCTTTGTGCCAGAAGGAGCAATTCGGTGCGTGAAACGCACGTTTTGTGCCAAAACTAAGCAAAAGCGGGCGATTCTATGCACGAAACGCAGGTTTTGTGGCAGAACTGAGCAAAAGCGGCGATTCTGTGCACGAAACGCACGTTTTGTGCGAGAAGGAGCAATTCGGGGCGTGAAACCCACGTTTTGTGCCAAAACTGAGCAAAAGCGGCGATTCCGTGCACGAAACGCACGTTTTGTGCCAATAATGAGCAAAAGCTGCGATTCTGTGCACGAAACGCAGGTTTTGTTTCTAAACTGAGCAAAAACGGCGATTCTGTGCACGAAACGCCCGTTTCGTGCCAAAAGGAGGAATTCGGTTCGTGAAACACACGTTTTGTGCCAAAACTGAGCAAAAGCGGCGATTCCGTGCACGAAACGTACGTTTTGTGCCAATAATGAGCAAAAGCTGCGATTCTGTGCACGAAACGCAGGTTTTGTGCCAAAACTGAGCAAAAGCGGCGATTCTGTGCACGAAACGCACGTATTGTGCCAAAACTGAGCAAAAGCGGCGATTCTGTTCACGAAACGCCCGTTTTGTGCCAAAAGGAGGAATTCGGTGCACGAAACGCAGGTTTTGTGCCAAAATTGAGCAAAAGTGGCGATTCTGTGCACGAAACGCCCTTTTTGTGCCAATAATGAGCAAAAGCTGCGATTCTGTGCACGAAACGCACGTTTTGTGCCAAAACTGAGCAAAAGCGGTGATTCTGTGCTGGAAACGCATGTTTTGTGCCAATAACGAGCAAAAGCGGCGATTCTGAGCACGAAACGTACGGTTTGTGAGAAAATGAGCAATTCGGTTCGTGGCACGCACGTTTTGTGATAAAACTGAGCAAAAGCGGCAATTCTGTGCACGAAACGCCCGTTTTGTGCCAAAAGGAGCAATTCGGTGCACGAAACGCAGGTTTTGTGCAAAACTGAGAAAAGTGGCGATTCTGTGCACGAAACGCCCTTTTTGTGCCAAAACTGAGCAAAAGCGGCGATTCTGTGCACGAAACGCACGTTTTGTGCCAAAACTGAGCAAAAGCGGCAATTCTGTGCACGAAACGCCCGTTTTGCGCCAAAACTGTGCAAAAGCGGCGATTCAGTGCACGAAACGCACGTTTTGCGCCAAGACTGAGCAAAAGCGGCGATTCTGAGCACGAAACGCACGTTATGTGCCAGAACTGAGCAAAAGCGGCGATTCTGTGCACGAAACGCACGTTTTGTGCGAGAAGGAGCAATTCGGGGCGTGAAACCCACGTTTTGTGCCAAAACTGAGCAAAAGCGGCGATTCCGTGCACGAAACGCACGTTTTGTGCCAATAATGAGCAAAAAAGCTGCGATTCTGTGCACGAAACGCAGGTTTTGTTTCTAAACTGAGCAAAAACGGCGATTCTGTGCACGAAACGCCCGTTTCGTGCCAAAAGGAGGAATTCGGTTCGTGAAACACACGTTTTGTGCCAAAACTGAGCAAAAGCGGCGATTCCGTGCACGAAACGTACGTTTTGTGCCAATAATGAGCAAAAGCTGCGATTCTGTGCACGAAACGCAGGTTTTGTGCCAAAACTGAGCAAAAGCGGCGATTCTGTGCACGAAACGCACGTATTGTGCCAAAACTGAGCAAAAGCGGCGATTCTGTTCACGAAACGCCCGTTTTGTGCCAAAAGGAGGAATTCGGTGCACGAAACGCAGGTTTTGTGCCAAAAATTGAGCAAAAGTGGCGATTCTGTGCACGAAACGCCCTTTTTGTGCCAATAATGAGCAAAAGCTGCGATTCTGTGCACGAAACGCACGTTTTGTGCCAAAACTGAGCAAAAGCGGTGATTCTGTGCTGGAAACGCATGTTTTGTGCCAATAACGAGCAAAAGCGGCGATTCTGAGCACGAAACGTACGGTTTGTGAGAAAATGAGCAATTCGGTTCGTGGCACGCACGTTTTGTGATAAAACTGAGCAAAAGCGGCAATTCTGTGCACGAAACGCCCGTTTTGTGCCAAAAGGAGCAATTCGGTGCACGAAACGCAGGTTTTGTGCAAAACTGAGAAAAAAAGTGGCGATTCTGTGCACGAAACGCCCTTTTTGTGCCAAAACTGAGCAAAAGCGGCGATTCTGTGCACGAAACGCACGTTTTGTGCCAAAACTGAGCAAAAGCGGCAATTCTGTGCACGAAACGCCCGTTTTGCGCCAAAACTGTGCAAAAGCGGCGATTCAGTGCACGAAACGCACGTTTTGCGCCAAGACTGAGCAAAAGCGGCGATTCTGAGCACGAAACGCACGTTATGTGCCAGAACTGAGCAAAAGCGGCGATTCTGTGCACGAAACGCACGTTTTGTGCGAGAAGGAGCAATTCGGGGCGTGAAACCCACGTTTTGTGCCAAAACTGAGCAAAAGCGGCGATTCCGTGCACGAAACGCACGTTTTGTGCCAATAATGAGCAAAAGCTGCGATTCTGTGCACTAAACGCAGGTTTTGTTTCTAAACTGAGCAAAAACGGCGATTCTGTGCACGAAACGCCCGTTTTGTGCCAAAAGGAGGAATTCGGTTCGTGAAACACACGTTTTGTGCCAAAACTGAGCAAAAGCGGCGATTCCGTGCACGAAACGTACGTTTTGTGCCAATAATGAGCGAAAGCTGCAATTCTGTGCACGAAACGCAGGTTTTGTGCCAAAACTGAGCAAAAGCGGCGATTCTGTGCACGAAACGCACGCTTTGTGCCAGAAGGAGCAATTTGGTGCGTGAAACGCACGTTTTATGCCAAGACTGAGCAAAAGCGGCGATTCTGAGCGCGAAACGCACGTTATGTGCCAGAATTGAGCAAATGCGGCGATTCTGTGCACGAAACGCCCGTTTTGTGCGAGAAGGAGCAATTCGGGGCGTGAAACCCACGTTTTGTGCCAAAACTGAGCAAAAGCTGCAATCCTGTGCTCGAAACGCACGTTATGTTAAAAAACTGAGCAAAAGCGGCGATTCTGTGCACGAAACGCACGTTTTGTGCGAGAAGGAGCAATTCGGGGCGTGAAACCCACGTTTTGTGCCAAAACTGAGCAAAAGCTGCAATCCTGTGCTCGAAACGCACGTTATGTTAGAAAACTGAGCAAAAGCGGCGATTCTGTGCACGAAACGCCAGTTTTGTGCCAAAACTGTGCAAAAGCGGCGATTCTGTGCACGAAACGCACGTTATGTGCCAGAACTGAGCAAAAGCGGCGATTCTGTGCACGAAACGCACGTTTTGCGCCAAAACTGTGCAAAAGCGGCGATTCTGTGCCCGAAACGCAGGTTTTGTGCCAAAACTGAGCAAAAGCGGCGACTCTGTGCACGAAACGCAGTTTTTGTGCCAAAACCGAGCAAAAGCGGCGATTCTGTGCACGAAACGCACGTTTTGCGCCAAAACTGTGCAAAAGCGGCGATTCTGTACATGAAATGCCCGTTTTGTGCGAAGAGGAGCAATTCGGTGCGTGAAACGCACGTTTTGTGACAAAACTGAGCAAAAGCCGCGATTCCGTGCACGAAACGCACGTTTTGTGAGAATAATGAGCAAAAGCTGCGATTCTGTGCACGAAACGCAGGTTTTGTGCCAAAACTGAGCAAAAGCGGCGATTCGGTGCACGAAACGCACGTTTTGTGCCAAAACTGAGCAAAAGCGGCGATTTTGTGCACGAAACGCACGCTTTGTGCCAGAAGGAGCAATACGGTGCGTGAAACGCACGTTTTGTGCCAAAACTAAGCAAAAGCGGCGATTCTGTGCACGAAACGCAGGTTTTGTGGCAAAACTGAGCAAAAGCGGCGATTCTGTGCACGAAACGCACGTTTTGTGCCAAAACTGAGCAGAAGCGGCGATTCTGTGCACGAAGCGCATGTTTTGTGCCAAAACTGAGAAAAAGCGGCAATTCTGTGCACGTAACGCCCGCTTTGTGCCAAAACTGTGCAAAAGCGGCGATTCTGTGCACGAAACGCACGTTATGTGCCAGAACTGAGCAAAAGCGGCGATTCTGTGCACGAAACGCACGTTTTGTGCCAGAAGGAGCAATTCGGTGCGCGGAACCCGGGTTTTGTGCCAAAACTGAGCAAAAGAGACGATTCTGTGCACGAAACGCACGTTTTGTGCCAATAATGAGCAAAAGCGGCGATTCTGTGCACGAAACGCAGGTTTTGTGCCAAAACTGAGCAAAAGCGGCGGTTCTGCGCACGAAACGCACGTTATGTACCAAAACTGAGTAAAAGCGGCGATTCTGTGCACGAAATGCCCGTTTTGTGGGAAGAGGAGCAATTCCGTGCGTGAAACGCACGTTTTGTGACAAAACTGAGCAAAACCGGCGATTCGGTGCGTGAAACGCACGTTTTGTGCCAAAACTAAGCAAAAGCGGCGATTCTGTGCACGAAACGCAGGTTTTGTGGCAAAACTGAGCAAAAGCGGCGATTCTGTGCACGAAACGCACGTTTTGTGCGAGAAGGAGCAATTCGGGGCGTGAAACACACGTTTTGTGCCAAAACTGAGCAAAAGCGGCGATTCCGTGCACGAAACGCACGCTTTGTGCCAATAATGAGCAAAAGCTGCGATTCTGTGCACGAAACGCAGATTTTGTTTCTAAACTGAGCAAAAACGGCGATTCTGTGCACGAAACGCCCGTTTTGTGCCAAAAGGAGGAATTCGGTTCGTGAAACACACGTTTTGTGCCAAAACTGAGCAAAAGCGGCGATTCCGTGCACGAAACGTACGTTTTGTGCCAATAATGAGCAAAAGCTGCGATTCTGTGCACGAAACGCACGTTTTGTGCCAATAATGAGCAAAAGCGGCGATTCTGAGCACGAAACGTACGTTTTGTGCCAAAACTGAGCAAAAGCGGCGATTCTGTGCACGAAACGAACGTTTTGCGCCAAAACTGTGCAAAAGCGGCGATTCTGTGCCCGAAACGCAGGTTTTATGCCAAAACTGAGCAAAAGCGGCGACTCTGTGCACGAAACGCAGGTTTTGTGGCAAAACTGAGCAAAAGCGGCGGTTCTGTGCACGAAACGCATGTTTTGTGCCAATAACGAGCAGAAGCGGCGATTCTGAGTACGAAACGCAGGTTTTGTGCCAAAACTGAGCAAAAGCGGAGATTCTGTGCACGAAACGCACGTTTTGTGACAAAACTGAGCAAAACCGGCGATTCTGTGCACGAAACGCATGTTCTGTGCCAATAACGAGCAAAAGCGGCAATTCCGTGCACGAAACGCACGCTTAGTGCCAGAAGGAGCAATTCGGTGCGTGAAACGCACGTTTTATGCCAAGACTGAGCAAAAGCGGCGATTCTGTGCACGAAACGCTCGTTTTGTGCCAAAACTGAGCAAAAGCGGCAATTCTGTGCACGAAACGCACGTTATGTGCCAGAACTGAGCAAAAGCGGCGATTCTGTGCATGAAACGCACGTTTTGTGCCAGAAGGAGCAATTCGGGGCGTGAAACCCACGTTTTGTGCTAAAACTGAGCAAAAGAGATGATTCTGTGCACGAAACGCACGTTTTGTGCCAATAATGAGCAAAAGCGGCGATTCTGAGCACGAAACGCATGTTTTGTGCCAATAACGAGCAAAAGCGGCGATTCTGAGCACGAAACGCACGTTTTGTGCCAAAAGGAGCAATTCGGTGCGTGAAACGCCCGTTTTGTGCCAAAACTGTGCAAAAGCGGCGATTCTGTGCACGAAACGCACGTTATGTGCCAAAACTGAGCAAAAGCGGCAATTCCGTGCACGAAACGCACGCTTAGTGCCAGAAGGAGCAATTCGGTTCGTGAAACGCACGTTTTATGCCAAGACTGTGCAAAAGCGGCGATTCTGTGCACGAAACTCACGTTTTGTGTCAAAACTGAGCAAAAGCGGCGATTCTGTGCACGAAACGCATGTTTTGTGCCAATAACGAGCAAAAGCGGCGATTCTGAGCGCAAAACGCACGTTTTGTGCAAAACTGAGCAAAAGCGGCGGTTCTGCGCTGGAAACGCACGTTATGTTCCAAAACTGATTAAAAGCGGCGATTCTGTGCACGAAACGCACGTTATGTGCCAGAACTGAGCAAAAGCGGCGATTCTGTGCACGAAACGCACGTTTTGTGCCAGAAGGAGCAATTCGGGGCGTGAAACCCACGTTTTGTGCTAAAACTGAGCAAAAGAGACGATTCTGTGCATGAAACGCACGTTTTGTGCCAATAATGAGCAAAAGCGGCGATTCTGAGCACGAAACGTACGTTTTGTGCCAAAACTGAGCAAAAGCGGCGATTCTGTGCACGAAACGAACGTTTTGCGCCAAAACTGTGCAAAAGCGGCGATTCTGTGCCCGAAACGCAGGTTTTGTGCCAAAACTGAGCAAAAGCGGCGACTCTGTGCACGAAACGCAGGTTTCGTGGCAAAACTGAGCAAAAGCGGCGGTTCTGTGCACGAAACGCATGTTTTGTGCCAATAACGAGCAAAAGCGGCCATTCTGTGCACGAAACGCACGTTTTGTGCCAGAAGGAGCAATTTGGGGCGCGAAACCCACGTTTTGTGCCAAAACTGAGCAAAAGAGACGATTCTGTGCACGAAACGCACGTTTTGTGCCAATAATTAGCAAAAGCGGCGATTCTGTGTACGAAACGCGCGTTATGTACCAAAACTGAGCAAAAGCGGCGATCCTGTGCACGAAATGCCCGGTCTGTGGGAAGAGGAGCAATTCGGTGCGTGAAACGCACGTTTTGTGACAAAACTGAGCAAAACCGGCGATTCTGTGCACGAAACGCACGTTTTGTGCCAAAACTGAGCAGAAGCGGCAATTCCGTGCACGAAACGCACGTTTTGTGTCAAAACTGAGCAAAAGCGGCGATTCTGTGCACGAAACGCATGTTTTGTGCCAATAACGAGCAAAAGCGGCGATCCTGAGCACGAAACGCCCGTTCTGTGCCAAAACTGAGCAAAAGCGGCGATTCTGTGCACAAAACGCACGTTTTGTGCCAAAACTGAGCAAAAGCGGCGATTCTGTGCTGGAAACGCATGTTTTGTGCCAATAACGAGCAAAAGCGGCGATTCTGAGCACGAAACGTACGGTTTGTGAGAAAATGAGCAATTCGGTTAGTGACACGCACGTTTTGTGATAAAACTGAGCAAAAGCGGCAATTCTGTGCACGAAACGCCCATTTTGTGCCAAAAGGAGCAATTCGGTGCACGAAACGCAGGTTTTGTGCAAAACTGAGAAAAGTGGCGATTCTGTGCACGAAACGCCCTTTTTGTGCCAAAACTGAGCAAAAGCGGCGACTCTGTGCACGAAACGCACGTTTTGTGCCAAAACTGAGCAAAAGCGGCGATTCTGTGCACGAAACGCCCGTTTTGTGCCAAAAGGAGCAATTCTGTGCACGATACCCAGGTTTTGCGCCAAAACTGAGCAAAACCGCCGATTCTGTGCACGAAACGCCCGTTTTGTGCCAAAACTGTGCAAAAGCGGCGATTCTATGCACGAAACGCATGTTTTGTGCCAATAACGAGCAAAAGCGGCGATTCTGTGCACGAAACGCACTTTTTGTGCCAAAACTGAGCAAAAGCGGCGATTCTGTGCACGAAACGCCCGTTTTGTGCCAAAACTAAGCAAAAGCGGCGATTCTGTGCACGAAACGCACTTATTGTGCCAAAACTGAGCAAAAGCGGCGATTCTGTTCACGAATCGCCCGTTTTGTGCCAAAAGGAGGAATTCGGTGCACGAAACGCAGGTTTTGTGCCAAAACTGAGCAAAAGTGGCGATTCTGTGCACGAAACGCACGTTTTTTGCCAAAACTGAGCAAAAGCGGCGATTCTGTGCAGGAAACGCATGTTTTGTGCCAATAACGAGCAAAAGCGGCGATTCTGAGCACGAAACGTACGGTTTGTGAGAAAATGAGCAATTCGGTTCGTGACACGCACGTTTTGTGATAAAACTGAGCAAAAGCGGCAATTCTGTGCACGAAACGCCCGTTTTGTGCTAAAAGGAGCACTTCGGAGCACGATACGCAGGTTTTGTGCAAAACTGAGCAAAAGTGGCGATTCTGTGCACGAAACGCACTTTTTGTGCCAAAACTGAGTAAAAGCGGCGATCCTGTGCACGAAACGCACGTTTTGTGCCAAAACTGAGCAAAAGCGGCGATTCTGTGCACGAAACGCACGTTTTGTGCCAAAACTGAGCAAAAGCGGCGGTTCTGTACTCGAAACGCACGTTATGTTCCAAAACTGAGCAAAAGCGGTGATTCTGTGCACGAAACGCCCGTTTTGTGCCAAAAGGAGCAATTCGGTGCACTAAACGTAGGTTTTGTGCCAAAACTGAGCAAAAGTGGCGATTCTGTGCACGAAACGCACGTTTTGTGCCAAAACTGAGCAAAAGCAGCGATTCTGTGCACGAAACGCACGTTTTGCGCCAAAACCGAGCAAAAGCGGCGATTCTGTGCACGAAACGACCGTTTTGTGCTAAAAGGAGGAATTCGGTTCGTGAAACGCTCGTTTTGTGCCAAAACTGAGCAAAAGTGGCGATTCTGTGCACGAAACGCACGTTTTGCGCCAAAACTGAGCAAAAGCGGCGATTCTGTGCACGAAATGCACGTTTTGCGCCAAAACTGAGCAGAAGCGGCGATTCTGTGCACGAAACGCAGGTATTGTGCCAAACCTGAGCAAAAGCTATGATTCTGTGGACGAAACGCACGTTTTGCGCCAAAACTGAGCAAAAGCGGCGGTTCTGTGCACGAAACGCACGGTATACGCCAGAACTGAGCAGAAGCGCAATTCTGTGCACGAAACGCCCGTTTTGTGCCAAATGGAGCAATTCGGTGCGTGACACGCACGTTTTGTGCCAAAACTGAGCAAAACCGGCGATTCTGTGCACGAAACGCACGTTTTGTGCCAAAACTCAGCAAAAGCAGCGATTCTGTGCACGAAACGCCCGTTTTGTTCCAAAAGGCGGAATTCGGTTCGTGAAACGAACGTTTTGTGCAAAAACTGAGCAAAAGCGGCGATTCTGTGCACGAAACGCCCGTTTTGTGCCAAAACTGTGCAAATGCGGCGATTCTGTGCACGAAACGAACGTTTTGCGCCAAAACTGAGCAAAAGCGGCGATTCTGCGCACGAAATGCCCGTTTTGTGCGAAGAGGAGCAATTCGGTGCGTGAAACGCAAGTTTTGTGACAAAACTGAGCAAAACCGGCGATTCTGTTCACGAAACGCATGTTTTGTGCCAATAACGAGCAAAAGCGGCAATTCCGTGCACGAAACGCACGCTTAGTGCCAGAAGGAGCAATTCGGTGCGTGAAACGCACGTTTTATGCCAAGACTGAGCAAAAGCGGCGATTCTGTGCACGAAACTCACGTTTTGCGCCAAAACTGAGCAAAAGCGGCGATGCTGTGCGCAAATCGCACGTTTTGTGCAAAAACTGAGCAAAAGCGGCGGTTCTGTGCGCGAAACGCACGTTATGTGCCAGAACTGAGCAAAAGCGCAATTCTGTGCACGAAACGCCCGTTTTGTGCCAAAAGGAGCAATTCGGTGCACGAAACGCACGTTTTGTGACAAAACTGAGCAAACGCGGCGATTCTGTGCACGATACCCAGGTTTTGCGCCAAAACTGAGCAAAAGCGGCGATTCTGTGCACGAAACGCAGGTTTTGTGCCAAAACTGAGCGAAAGCGGCGATTCTCTGCACGAAACGCCCATTTTGTGCGAAGATGAGCAATTCGGTGCGTGAAGCGCACGTTTTGTGACAAAACTGAGCAAAACCGGCGATTCTGTGCACGAAACGCACGTTTTGTGCCAAAACTGAGCCAAAGCGGCGATTCTGTGCACGAAACGCACGTTTTGTGCCAAAACTGAGCAAAAGCGGCGATTCCGTGCACGAAACGCCCGTTTTGTGCCAAAAGGAGGGATTCGGTTCGTGAAACGCACGTTTTGCGACAAAACTAAGCAAAACCGGCGATTCTGTGCACGAAACGCACGTTTTGCGCCAAAACTGAGCAAAACGGCGATTCTGTGAACGAAACGCGGGATTTGTGCCAAAACTGAGCAAAAGCATCGATTCTGTGCACGAAACGCACGTTTTGTGCCAACACTGAGCAAAAGCGGCGATCCTGTGCACGACACGCACGTTTTGTGCCAAAACAGAGAAAAAGCGGCGATTCTGTGCACGAAACGCAGGTATTGTGCCAAAACTGAGCAAAAGCTATGATTCTTTGCACGAAACGCACGTTTTGTGCGAAGATGAGCAATTCGGTGCGTGAAGCACACGTTTTGTGACAAAACTGAGCAAAACCGGCGATTCTGTGCACGAAACGCACGTTTTGTGCCAAAACTGAGCCAAAGCGGCGATTCTGTGTACGAAACGCACGTTTTGTGCCAAAACTGAGCAAAAGCGGCGATTCCGTGCACGAAACGCCCGTTTTGTGCCAAAAGGAGCGATTCAGTTCGTGAAACGCACGTTTTGCGACAAAACTAAGCAAAACCGGCGATTCTGTGCACGAAACGCACGTTTTGCGCCAAAACTGAAGAAAACGGCGATTCTGTGAACGAAACGCGGGATTTGTGCCAAAACTGAGCAAAAGCATCGATTCTGTGCACGAAACGCACGTTTTGCGCCAAAACTGAGCAGAAGCGGCGATTCTGTGCACGAAACGCAGGTATTGTGCCAAACCTGAGCAAAAGCTATGATTCTGTGCACGAAACGCACGTTTTGCGCCAAAACTGAGCAAAAGCGGCGATTTTGTGCACGAAACGCCCGTTATGTGCCAAAAGGAGCAATTCGGTGCGTGAAACGTACGGTTTGTGACAAAACTGACCAAACCGGCGACTCTGTATACGAAACGCACGTTTTGTGCGAAAGCTGAGCAAAAGCGGCGATTCTGTGCACGAAACGCCCATTTTGTGCCAAAAGGAGCAATTCGGAGCGTGAAACGTACGGTTTGTGACAAAACTGACAAAACCGGCGATTCTGTGCACGAAACGCACGTTTTGTGCGAAAACTGAGCAAAAGCGGCGATTCTGTGCACGAAACGCGCGTTTTGTTCCAAAAGGAGGAATTCGGTTCGTGAAACGCACGTTTTGTGCCAAAAGTAAGCAAAACCGGGGATTCTGTGCACGAAACGCACGTTTTGTACCAGAAGGAGCAATTCGGGGCGTGAGACCCACGTTTTGTGCCAAAACTGAGCAAAAGCTGCGATTCTGTGCACGAAACGCACGTTATGTTCCAAAACTGATTAAAAGCGGCGATTCTGTGCACGAAACGCACGTTATGTGCCAGAACTGAGCAAAAGCGGCGATTCTGTGCACGAAACGCACGTTTTGTGCCAGAAGGAGCAATTCGGGGCGTGAAACCCACGTTTTGTGCTAAAACTGAGCAAAAGAGACGATTCTGTGCATGAAACGCACGTTTTGTGCCAATAATGAGCAAAAGCGGCGATTCTGAGCACGAAACGTACGTTTTGTGCCAAAACTGAGCAAAAGCGGCGATTCTGTGCACGAAACGAACGTTTTGCGCCAAAACTGTGCAAAAGCGGCGATTCTGTGCCCGAAACGCAGGTTTTGTGCCAAAACTGAGCAAAAGCGGCGACTCTGTGCACGAAACGCAGGTTTTGTGGCAAAACTGAGCAAAAGCGGCGGTTCTGTGCACGAAACGCATGTTTTGTGCCAATAACGAGCAAAAGCGGCCATTCTGTGCACGAAACGCACGTTTTGTGCCAGAAGGAGCAATTTGGGGCGCGAAACCCACGTTTTGTGCCAAAACTGAGCAAAAGAGACGATTCTGTGCACGAAACGCACGTTTTGTGCCAATAATTAGCAAAAGCGGCGATTCTGTGTACGAAACGCGCGTTATGTACCAAAACTGAGCAAAAGCGGCGATCCTGTGCACGAAATGCCCGTTCTGTGGGAAGAGGAGCAATTCGGTGCGTGAAACGCACGTTTTGTGACAAAACTGAGCAAAACCGGCGATTCTGTGCACGAAACGCACGTTTTGTGCCAAAACTGAGCAGAAGCGGCAATTCCGTGCACGAAACGCACGTTTTGTGTCAAAACTGAGCAAAAGCGGCGATTCTGTGCACGAAACGCATGTTTTGTGCCAATAACGAGCAAAAGCGGCGATCCTGAGCACGAAACGCCCGTTCTGTGCCAAAACTGAGCAAAAGCGGCGATTCTGTGCACAAAACGCACGTTTTGTGCCAAAACTGAGCAAAAGCGGCGATTCTGTGCTGGAAACGCATGTTTTGTGCCAATAACGAGCAAAAGCGGCGATTCTGAGCACGAAACGTACGGTTTGTGAGAAAATGAGCAATTCGGTTAGTGACACGCACGTTTTGTGATAAAACTGAGCAAAAGCGGCAATTCTGTGCACGAAACGCCCATTTTGTGCCAAAAGGAGCAATTCGGTGCACGAAACGCAGGTTTTGTGCAAAACTGAGAAAAGTGGCGATTCTGTGCACGAAACGCCCTTTTTGTGCCAAAACTGAGCAAAAGCGGCGACTCTGTGCACGAAACGCACGTTTTGTGCCAAAACTGAGCAAAAGCGGCGATTCTGTGCACGAAACGCCCGTTTTGTGCCAAAAGGAGCAATTCTGTGCACGATACCCAGGTTTTGCGCCAAAACTGAGCAAAACCGCCGATTCTGTGCACGAAACGCCCGTTTTGTGCCAAAACTGTGCAAAAGCGGCGATTCTATGCACGAAACGCATGTTTTGTGCCAATAACGAGCAAAAGCGGCGATTCTGTGCACGAAACGCACTTTTTGTGCCAAAACTGAGCAAAAGCGGCGATTCTGTGCACGAAACGCCCGTTTTGTGCCAAAACTAAGCAAAAGCGGCGATTCTGTGCACGAAACGCACTTATTGTGCCAAAACTGAGCAAAAGCGGCGATTCTGTTCACGAAACGCCCGTTTTGTGCCAAAAGGAGGAATTCGGTGCACGAAACGCAGGTTTTGTGCCAAAACTGAGCAAAAGTGGCGATTCTGTGCACGAAACGCACGTTTTTTGCCAAAACTGAGCAAAAGCGGCGATTCTGTGCAGGAAACGCATGTTTTGTGCCAATAACGAGCAAAAGCGGCGATTCTGAGCACGAAACGTACGGTTTGTGAGAAAATGAGCAATTCGGTTCGTGACACGCACGTTTTGTGATAAAACTGAGCAAAAGCGGCAATTCTGTGCACGAAACGCCCGTTTTGTGCTAAAAGGAGCACTTCGGAGCACGATACGCAGGTTTTGTGCAAAACTGAGCAAAAGTGGCGATTCTGTGCACGAAACGCACTTTTTGTGCCAAAACTGAGTAAAAGCGGCGATCCTGTGCACGAAACGCACGTTTTGTGCCAAAACTGAGCAAAAGCGGCGATTCTGTGCACGAAACGCACGTTTTGTGCCAAAACTGAGCAAAAGCGGCGGTTCTGTACTCGAAACGCACGTTATGTTCCAAAACTGAGCAAAAGCGGTGATTCTGTGCACGAAACGCCCGTTTTGTGCCAAAAGGAGCAATTCGGTGCACTAAACGTAGGTTTTGTGCCAAAACTGAGCAAAAGTGGCGATTCTGTGCACGAAACGCACGTTTTGTGCCAAAACTGAGCAAAAGCAGCGATTCTGTGCACGAAACGCACGTTTTGCGCCAAAACCGAGCAAAAGCGGCGATTCTGTGCACGAAACGACCGTTTTGTGCTAAAAGGAGGAATTCGGTTCGTGAAACGCTCGTTTTGTGCCAAAACTGAGCAAAAGTGGCGATTCTGTGCACGAAACGCACGTTTTGCGCCAAAACTGAGCAAAAGCGGCGATTCTGTGCACGAAATGCACGTTTTGCGCCAAAACTGAGCAGAAGCGGCGATTCTGTGCACGAAACGCAGGTATTGTGCCAAACCTGAGCAAAAGCTATGATTCTGTGGACGAAACGCACGTTTTGCGCCAAAACTGAGCAAAAGCGGCGGTTCTGTGCACGAAACGCACGGTATACGCCAGAACTGAGCAGAAGCGCAATTCTGTGCACGAAACGCCCGTTTTGTGCCAAATGGAGCAATTCGGTGCGTGACACGCACGTTTTGTGCCAAAACTGAGCAAAACCGGCGATTCTGTGCACGAAACGCACGTTTTGTGCCAAAACTCAGCAAAAGCAGCGATTCTGTGCACGAAACGCCCGTTTTGTTCCAAAAGGCGGAATTCGGTTCGTGAAACGAACGTTTTGTGCAAAAACTGAGCAAAAGCGGCGATTCTGTGCACGAAACGCCCGTTTTGTGCCAAAACTGTGCAAATGCGGCGATTCTGTGCACGAAACGAACGTTTTGCGCCAAAACTGAGCAAAAGCGGCGATTCTGCGCACGAAATGCCCGTTTTGTGCGAAGAGGAGCAATTCGGTGCGTGAAACGCAAGTTTTGTGACAAAACTGAGCAAAACCGGCGATTCTGTTCACGAAACGCATGTTTTGTGCCAATAACGAGCAAAAGCGGCAATTCCGTGCACGAAACGCACGCTTAGTGCCAGAAGGAGCAATTCGGTGCGTGAAACGCACGTTTTATGCCAAGACTGAGCAAAAGCGGCGATTCTGTGCACGAAACTCACGTTTTGCGCCAAAACTGAGCAAAAGCGGCGATGCTGTGCGCAAATCGCACGTTTTGTGCAAAAACTGAGCAAAAGCGGCGGTTCTGTGCGCGAAACGCACGTTATGTGCCAGAACTGAGCAAAAGCGCAATTCTGTGCACGAAACGCCCGTTTTGTGCCAAAAGGAGCAATTCGGTGCACGAAACGCACGTTTTGTGACAAAACTGAGCAAACGCGGCGATTCTGTGCACGATACCCAGGTTTTGCGCCAAAACTGAGCAAAAGCGGCGATTCTGTGCACGAAACGCAGGTTTTGTGCCAAAACTGAGCGAAAGCGGCGATTCTCTGCACGAAACGCCCATTTTGTGCGAAGATGAGCAATTCGGTGCGTGAAGCGCACGTTTTGTGACAAAACTGAGCAAAACCGGCGATTCTGTGCACGAAACGCACGTTTTGTGCCAAAACTGAGCCAAAGCGGCGATTCTGTGCACGAAACGCACGTTTTGTGCCAAAACTGAGCAAAAGCGGCGATTCCGTGCACGAAACGCCCGTTTTGTGCCAAAAGGAGGGATTCGGTTCGTGAAACGCACGTTTTGCGACAAAACTAAGCAAAACCGGCGATTCTGTGCACGAAACGCACGTTTTGCGCCAAAACTGAGCAAAACGGCGATTCTGTGAACGAAACGCGGGATTTGTGCCAAAACTGAGCAAAAGCATCGATTCTGTGCACGAAACGCACGTTTTGTGCCAACACTGAGCAAAAGCGGCGATCCTGTGCACGACACGCACGTTTTGTGCCAAAACAGAGAAAAAGCGGCGATTCTGTGCACGAAACGCAGGTATTGTGCCAAAACTGAGCAAAAGCTATGATTCTTTGCACGAAACGCACGTTTTGTGCGAAGATGAGCAATTCGGTGCGTGAAGCACACGTTTTGTGACAAAACTGAGCAAAACCGGCGATTCTGTGCACGAAACGCACGTTTTGTGCCAAAACTGAGCCAAAGCGGCGATTCTGTGTACGAAACGCACGTTTTGTGCCAAAACTGAGCAAAAGCGGCGATTCCGTGCACGAAACGCCCGTTTTGTGCCAAAAGGAGCGATTCAGTTCGTGAAACGCACGTTTTGCGACAAAACTAAGCAAAACCGGCGATTCTGTGCACGAAACGCACGTTTTGCGCCAAAACTGAAGAAAACGGCGATTCTGTGAACGAAACGCGGGATTTGTGCCAAAACTGAGCAAAAGCATCGATTCTGTGCACGAAACGCACGTTTTGCGCCAAAACTGAGCAGAAGCGGCGATTCTGTGCACGAAACGCAGGTATTGTGCCAAACCTGAGCAAAAGCTATGATTCTGTGCACGAAACGCACGTTTTGCGCCAAAACTGAGCAAAAGCGGCGATTTTGTGCACGAAACGCCCGTTATGTGCCAAAAGGAGCAATTCGGTGCGTGAAACGTACGGTTTGTGACAAAACTGACCAAACCGGCGACTCTGTATACGAAACGCACGTTTTGTGCGAAAGCTGAGCAAAAGCGGCGATTCTGTGCACGAAACGCCCATTTTGTGCCAAAAGGAGCAATTCGGAGCGTGAAACGTACGGTTTGTGACAAAACTGACAAAACCGGCGATTCTGTGCACGAAACGCACGTTTTGTGCGAAAACTGAGCAAAAGCGGCGATTCTGTGCACGAAACGCGCGTTTTGTTCCAAAAGGAGGAATTCGGTTCGTGAAACGCACGTTTTGTGCCAAAAGTAAGCAAAACCGGGGATTCTGTGCACGAAACGCACGTTTTGTACCAGAAGGAGCAATTCGGGGCGTGAGACCCACGTTTTGTGCCAAAACTGAGCAAAAGCTGCGATTCTGTGCACGAAACGCACGTTTTGCGCCAAAACTGAGCAAAAGCATCGATTCTGTGCACGAAACGCACGTTTTGTGCCAACACTGAGCAAAAGCGGCGATCCGCTGCACGACACGCACGTTTTGTGCCAAAACAGAGAAAAAGCGGCGATTCTGTACACGAAACCCCCGTTTTGTGCCAAAAGGAGGAATTCGGTTCGTGAAACGCACGTTTTGTGCCAAAACTGAGCAAAAGCGGCGATCCTGTGCACGAAACGCACGTTTTGCGCCAAAACTGAGCAAAAGCGGCGATTCTGTGCACGAAATGCACGTTTTGCGCCGAAACTGAGCAGAAGCGGCGATTCTGTGCACGAAACGCAGGTATTGTGCCAAAACTGAGCAAAGGCTATGATTCTGTGCACGAAACGCACGTTTTGCGCCAAAACTGAGCAAAAGCGACGATTTTGTGCACGAAACGCCCGTTATGTGCCAAAAGGAGCAATTCGGTGCGTGAAACGTACGGTTTGTGACAAAACTGACCAAACCGGCGATTCTGTGCACGAAACGCACGTTTTGTGCGAAAGCTGAGCAAAAGCGGCGATTCTGTGCACGAAACGCCCATTTTGTGCCAAAAGGAGCAATTCGGAGCGTGAAACGTACGGTTTGTGACAAAACTGACAAAACCGGCGACTCTGTGCACGAAACGCACGTTTTGTGCGAAAACTGAGCAAAAGCGGCGATTCTGTGCACGAAACGCACGTTTTGCGCCAAAACTGAGCAAAAGCGGCGATTCTGTGCATGACACGCCCGTTTTGTGCCAAAAGGAGCAATTCGGTGCTTGACACACACGTTTTGTGACAAAACTGAGAAAACCGGCGGTTCTGAGCACGAAACGCACGTTTTGTGCCAAAACTGAGCCAAAGCGGCGATTCTGTGCACGAAACGCACGTTTTGTGCCAAAACTGAGCAAAAGCGGCGATTCCGTGCACGAAACGCCCGTTTTGTGCCAAAAGGAGGGATTCGGTTCGTGAAACGCACGTTTTGCGACAAAACTAAGCAAAACCGGCGATTCTGTGCACGAAACGCACGTTTTGCGCCAAAACTGAGCAAAACGGCGATTCTGTGAACGAAACGCGGGACTTGTGCCAAAACTGAGCAAAAGCATCGATTCTGTGCACGAAACGCACGTTTTGTGCCAACACTGAGCAAAAGCGGCGATCCTGTGCACGACACGCACGTTTTGTGCCAAAACAGAGAAAAAGCGGCGATTCTGTACACGAAACCCCCGTTTTGTGCCAAAACTGAGCAAAAGCGGCGATCCTGTGCACGAAACGCACGTTTTGCGCCAAAACTGAGCAAAAGCGGCGATTCTGTGCACGAAATGCACGTTTTGCGCCAAAACTGAGCAGAAGCGGCGATTCTGTGCACGAAACGCAGGTATTGTGCCAAACCTGAGCAAAAGCTATGATTCTGTGCACGAAACGCACGTTTTGCGCCAAAACTGAGCAAAAGCGGCGATTTTGTGCACGAAACGCCCGTTATGTGCCAAAAGGAGCAATTCGGTGCGTGAAACGTACGGTTTGTGACAAAACTGACCAAACCGGCGATTCTGTGCACGAAACGCACGTTTTGTGCGAAAGCTGAGCAAAAGCGGCGATTCTGTGCACGAAACGCACGTTTTGCGCCAAAACTGAGCAAAAGCGGCGATTCTGTGCATGACAGGCCCGTTTTGTGCTAAAAGGAGCAATTCGGTGCTTGACACACACGTTTTGTGACAAAACTGAGAAAACCGGCGGGTCTGAGCACGAAACGCACGTTTTGTGCCAAAACTGAGCAAAAGCGGCGATTCTGTGCACGAAACGGGCGTTTTGTTCCAAAAGGAGGAATTCGGTTCGTCAAACGCACGTTTTGTGCCAAAAGTAAGCAAAACCGGGGATTCTGTGCACGAAACGCACGTTTTGTACCAGAAGGAGCAATTCGGGGCGTGAGACCCACGTTTTGTGCCAAAACTGAGCAAAAGCTGCGATTCTGTGCACGAAACGCACGTTTTGCGCCAAAACTGAGCAAAAGCATCGATTCTGTGCACGAAACGCACGTTTTGTGCCAACACTGAGCAAAAGCGGCGATCCTGTGCACGAAACGCACGGTATACGCCAGAACTGAGCAAAAGCGTAATTCTGTGCACGAAACGCCCGTTTTGTGCCAAATGGAGCAATTCGGTGCGTGACACGCACGTTTTGTGCCAAAACTGAGCAAACGAGACGGTTCTGTGCCCGAAACGCACGTTTTGTGCCAATAACGAGCAAAAGCGGCGATGCTGAGCACGAAACGCCCGTTTAGTGCCAAAAGGAGCAATTCGGTGTGTGAAACGCACGTTTTGTGCCAAAACTGAGCAAAAGCGGCAATTCTGTGCATGAAACGGCCGTTTTTTTACCAGAAGGAGGAATTCGGATCGTGAAACGCATGTTTTGCGCCAAAACTGAGCAAAAGCGGCGATGCTGTGCACAAAACGCACGTTTTGTGCCAAAACTGAGCAAAAGCGGCGGTTCTGTGCACGAAACGCACGGTATACGCCAGAACTGAGCAAAAGCGCAATTCTGTGCACGAAACGCCCGTTTTGTGCCAAATGGAGCAATTCGGTGCGTGACACGCACGTTTTGTGCCAAAACTGAGCAAAAGAGACGGTTCAGTGCACGAAACGCACGTTTTGTGCCAATAATGAGCAAAAGCGGCGATTTTGTGCACGAAACGCCAGTTTTGTGCCAAAACTGATCAAAAGCGGCGGTTCCGCGCACGAAACGCACGTTATGTGCCAAGACTGAGCAAAAGCGGCGGTTCTGTGCACGAAACGCACGTTATGTACCAAAACTGAGCAAAAGCGGCGATTCTGTGCCCGAAATGCCCGTTTTGTGGGAAGAGGAGCAATTCGGTGCGTGAAACGCACGTTTTGTGACAAAACTGAGCAAAACCGGCGATTCTGTGCACGAAACGCACGTTTTGTGCCAAAACTCAGCAAAAGCAGCGATTCTGTGCACGAAACGCCCGTTTTGTGCCAAAAGGAGGAATTCGGTTCGTGAAACGAACGTTTTGTGCAAAAACTGAGCAAAAGCGGCGATTCTGTGCATGAAACGAACGTTTTGTGCGAAAAATGAGCAAAAGCGGCGGTTCTGTGCACGAAACGCACGCTTAGTGCCAGAAGGAGCAATTCGGTTCGTGAAACGCACGTTTTGTGCCAAAACTGATCAAAAGCGGCGATTCCGCGCACGAAACGCACGTTATGTGCCAAGACTGAGCAAAAGCGGCGGTTCTGTGCACGAAACGCACGTTATGTGCCAGAACTGAGCAAAAGCGGCAATTCTGTGCACGAAACGCCCGTTTTGTGCCAAAAGGAGCAATTCGGTGCGTGAAACGCACGTTTTGTGCCAAAACTGAGCAAAAGCGGCGATTCTGTGCACGAAACGCCCGTTATGTGCCAAAACTGTGCAAATGCGGCGATTCTGTGCACGAAACGCATATCTTGTGCCAATAACGAGCAAAAGCGGCGATTCTGAGCACGAAACGCACGTTTTGTGCCAAAACTGATCAAAAGCGACGATTCTGTGCACGAAACGAACGTTTTGCTCCAAAACTGAGCAAAAGCGGCGATTCTGTGCACGAAATGCCCGTTTTGTGCGAAGAGGAGCAATTCGGTGCGTGAAACGCAAGTTTTGTGCCAAAACTGAGCAAAAGCGGCAATTCCGTGCACGAGACGCACGTTTTGTGCAAAAACTGAGCAAAAGCGGCGATTCTATGCACGAACCGCACTTTTTGTGCCAAAACTGAGCAAAAGCGGCGATTCCGTGCGTGAAACGTACGGTTTGTGACAAAACTGAGCAGAACCGGCGATTCTGTGCACGAAACGCACGTTTTGTGCCAAAAGGAGCAAAAGCGGCGATTCTGTGCACGAAACGCCCGTTTTGTGTGAAGAGGAGCAATTCGGTGCCTGAAGCGCACGTTTTGTGACAAAACTGAGCAAAAACGGCGATTCCGTGCACGAAACGCAGGTTTTGTGCCAAAACTGAGCAAAAGCGGCGATTCTGTGCACGAAACGCACGTTTTGTGCCAAAACTAAGCAAAAGCTGCGATTCTGTGCACGAAACGCAGGTTTTGTGCCAAAACTGAGCAAAAGCGGCGATTCTGTGCACGAAACGCACGTTCTGTGCCAAAACTGAGCAAAAGCGGCGATTTTGTGCACGAAACGCACGCTTTGTGCCAGAAGGAGCAATTCGGTGCGTGAAACGCACGTTTTGTGCACGAAACGCACGCTTTGTGCCAGAAGGAGCAATTCGGTGCGTGAAACGCACGTTTTGTGCCAAAACTAAGCAAAAGCGGCGATTCTGTGCACGAAACGCAGATTTTGTGGCAAAACTGAGCAAAAGCGGCGATTCTGTGCACGAAACGCCCGTTTTCTGCCAAAAGGAGCAATTCGGTGCGTGAAACGAACGTTTTGTTCCAAAATTGAGCAAAGGCGGCAATTCTGTGCACGAAACGCACGTTTTCCGCCAGTAATGAGCAAAAGCTGCGATTCTGTGCACGAAACGCAGGTTTCGTGCCAAACTGAGCAAAAGCGGCGATTCTGTGCACGAAACGCACGTCTTGTGCCAAAAGGAGCAATTCGGTGCGTGAAGCGCACGTTATGTTCCAAAACTACGCATAAGCGGCGATTCTTCCACAAAACGCAGGTTTTGTGCCAAAACAGAGCAAAAGCGGCGATTCTGTGCACGAAACGCACGTTTTGTGCGAAAGCTGAGCAAAAGCGGCGATTCTGTGCACGAAACGCCCGTTTTGTGCCAAAAGGAGGAATTCGGTTCGTGAAACGCACGTTTTGTGCCAAAACTGAGCAAAAGCGGCGATTCTGTGCACGAAACGGCCGTTTTGTGCCAAAAGCAGCAATTCGGTGCGTGAAACGCACGTTATGTTCCAAAACTGAGCAAAAGCGGCGATTCTGTGCACGAAACGCACGTTTTGCGCCAAAACTGAGCAAAAGCTGCGATTCTGTCCACGAAACGCACGTATTGTGCCAAAACTGAGCAAAAACGGCGATTCTGTGCACGAGACGCACGTTTTGTGCAAAAACTGAGCAAAAGCGGCGATTCTGTGCACGAACCGCACTTTTTGTGCCAAAACTGAGCAAAAGCGGCGATTCCGTGCGTGAAACGTACGGTTTGTGACAAAACTGAGCAGAACCGGCGATTCTGTGCACGAAACGCACGTTTTGTGCCAAAAGGAGCAAAAGCGGCGATTCTGTGCACGAAACGCCCGTTTTGTGTGAAGAGGAGCAATTCGGTGCCTGAAGCGCACGTTTTGTGACAAAACTGAGCAAAAACGGCGATTCCGTGCACGAAACGCAGGTTTTGTGCCAAAACTGAGCAAAAGCGGCGATTCTGTGCACGAAACGCACGTTTTGTGCCAAAACTAAGCAAAAGCTGCGATTCTGTGCACGAAACGCAGGTTTTGTTCCAAAACTGAGCAAAAGCGGCGATTCTGTGCACGAAACGCACGTTCTGTGCCAAAACTGAGCAAAAGCGGCGATTTTGTGCACGAAACGCACGCTTTGTGCCAGAAGGAGCAATTCGGTGCGTGAAACGCACGCTTTGTGCCAGAAGGAGCAATTCGGTGCGTGAAACGTACGGTTTGTGCGAAAACTGAGCAAAACCGGCGATTCTGAGCACGAAACGCACGTTTTGTGCGAAAGCTGAGCAAAAGCGGCGATTCTGCGCACGAAACGACCGTTTTGTGCCAAAAGGAGGAATTCGGTTCGTGAAACGCACGTTTTGTGCCAAAACTGTGCAAAAGCGGCGATTCTGTGCACGAAACGCCGGTTTTCTGCCAAAAGGAGCAACTCGGTGCGTTAAACGCACCTTTTGTTCCAAAACTGAGCAATAGCGGCGACTCTGTGCACGAAACGCACTTTTTGTGCCAAACCTGAGCAAAGGCGGCGATTCTGTGCACGAAGCGCATGTTTTGTGCCAAAACAGAGCAAAAGCGGCGATTCTGTGCACGAAACGCACTTTTTGTGCCAGAACTGAGCAAAAGCGGCGATTCCGTGCACGAAACGCACGTTTTGTGCCAAAACTGAGCAAAAGCTGCGATTCTGTGCACGAAACGCATGTTTTGTGCCAATAACGAGCAAAAGCGGCGATTCTGAGCACGAAACGCACGTTTTGTGTCAGAAGGAGCAATTCGGTGCGTGAAACGCACGTTTTATGCCAAGACTGAGCAAAAGCGGCGATTCTGTGCACGAAACGCACGTTTTGTGCCAAAACTGAGCAAAAGCGGCGGTTCTGTGCTCGAAACGCAAGTTATTTTCCAAAACTGAGCAAAAGCGGCGATTCTGTGCACGAAACGCCCGTTTTGTGCAAAAAGGAGCAATTCGGTGTGTGAAGCGCACGTTTTGTGCCAAAACTGAGCAAAAGCGGCGATTCTGTGCACGAAACGCACGTTTTGTGCCAAAAGGAGCAATTCGGTGCGTGAAACGCACGTTTTGTGCCAAAACTGAGCAAAAGCGGCGATTCTATGCACGAAACGCCCGTTTTGTGCCAAACCTGTGCAAATGCGGCGATTCTGTGCACGAAACGCATATTTTGTGCCAATAACGAGCAAAAGCGGCGATTCTGAGCACGAAACGCACGTTTTGTGCCAAAACTGATCAAAAGCGACGATTCTGCGCACGAAACGAACGTTTTGCGCCAACACTGAGCAAAAGCGACGATTCTGTGCACGAAATGCCCGTTTTGTGCGAAGAGGAGCAATTCGGTGCGTGAAACGCACGTTTTGTGACAAAACTGAGCAAAACCGGCGATTCTGTGCACGAAACGCATGTTTTGTGCCAATAACGAGCAAAAGCGGCAATTCCGTGCACGAAACGCACGCTTAGTGCCAGAAGGAGCAATTCGGTGCGTGAAACGCACGTTTTATGCCAAGACTGAGCAAAAGCGGCGATTCTGTGCACGAAACTCACGTTTTGTGTCAAAACTGAGCAAAAGCGGCGATTCTGTGCACGAAACGCATGTTTTGTGCCAATAACGAGCAAAAGCGGCGATTCTGAGCACGAAACGCACGTTTTGTGTCAGAAGGAGCAATTCGGTGCGTGAAACGCACGTTTTATGCCAAGACTGAGCAAAAGCGGCGATTCTGTGCACGAAACGCACGTTTTGTGCCAAAACTGAGCAAAAGCGGCGGTTCTGTGCTCGAAACGCACGTTATTTTCCAAAACTGAGCAAAAGCGGCGATTCTGTGCACGAAACGCCCGTTTTGTGCCAAAAGGAGCAATTCGGTGTGTAAAGCGCACGTTTTGTGCCAAAACTGAGCAAAAGCGGCGATTCTGTGCACGAAACGCACGTTTTGTGCCAAAACTGAGCAAAAGCGGCGATTCTGTGCACGAAACGCCCGTTTTCTGCCAAAAGGAGCAATTTGGTGCGTGAAACGCATGTTTTGTGCCAATACTGAGCAAAAGCTGCGATTCTGTGCACGAAACGCACGTTTTGTGCCAAAACTAAGCAAAAGCTGCGATTCTGTGCACGAAACGCAGGTTTTGTGCCAAAACTGAGCAAAAGCGGCGATTCTGTGCACGAAACGCACGTTCTGTGCCAAAACTGAGCAAAAGCGGCGATTTTGTGCACGAAACGCACGCTTTGTGCCAGAAGGAGCAATTCGGTGCGTGAAACGCACGTTTTGTGCACGAAACGCACGCTTTGTGCCAGAAGGAGCAATTCGGTGCGTGAAACGCACGTTTTGTGCCAAAACTAAGCAAAAGCGGCGATTCTGTGCACGAAACGCAGGTTTTGTGGCAACACTGAGCAAAAGCGGCGATTCTGTGCACGAAACGCACGTTTTGTGCCAAAACTGAGCAGAAGCGGCGATTCTGTGCACGAAACGCTCGTTTTGCGCCAAAACTGAGCAAATGCGGCGATTCTGTGCACGAAACGCACGTTTTGTGCCAAAACTGAGCAAAAGCGGCGGTTCTGTACTCGAAACGCACGTTATGTTCCAAAACTGAGCAAAAGCGGTGATTCTGTGCACGAAACGCCCGTTTTGTGCCAAAAGGAGCAATTCGGTGCACGAAACGCAGGTTTTGTGCCAAAACTGAGCAAAAGTGGCGATTCTGTGCACGAAACGCACGTTTTGTGCCAAAACTGAGCAAAAGCAGCGATTCTGTGCGCGAAACGCACGTTTTGCGCCAAAACCGAGCAAAAGCGGCGATTCTGTGCACGAAACGCCCGTTTTGTGCTAAAAGGAGGAATTCGGTTCGTGAAACGCTCGTTTTGTGCCAAAACTGAGCAAACGCTGCGATTCTGTGCACGATACCCAGGTTTTGCGCCAAAACTGAGCAAAAGCGGCGATTCTGTGCACGAAACGCAGGTTTTGTGCCAAAACTGAGCGAAAGCGGCGATTCTCTGCACGAAACGCCCATTTTGTGCGAAGATGAGCAATTCGGTGCGTGAAGCGCACGTTTTGTGACAAAACTGAGCAAAACCGGCGATTCTGTGCACGAAACGCACGTTTTGTGCCAAAACTGAGCCAAAGCGGCGATTCTGTGCACGAAACGCACGTTTTGTGCCAAAACTGAGCAAAAGCGGCGATTCCGTGCACGAAACGCCCGTTTTGTGCCAAAAGGAGGGATTCGGTTCGTGAAACGCACGTTTTGCGACAAAACTAAGCAAAACCGGCGATTCTGTGCACGAAACGCACGTTTTGCGCCAAAACTGAGCAAAAGCATCGATTCTGTGCGCGAAACGCACGTTTTGTGCCAACACTGAGCAAAAGCGGCGATCCTGTGCACGACACGCACGTCTTGTGCCAAAACAGAGAAAAAGCGGCGATTCTGCACACGAAACCCCCGTTTTGTGCCAAAACTGAGCAAAAGCGGCGATTCTGTGCATGACACGCCGGTTTTGTGCCAAAAGGAGCAATTCGGTGCTTGACACACACGTTTTGTGACAAAACTGAGAAAACCGGCGGTTCTGAGCACGAAACGCACGTTTTGTGCCAAAACTGAGCAAAAGCGGCGATTCTGTGCACGAAACGCGCGTTTTGTTCCAAAAGGAGGAATTCGGTTCGTGAAACGCACGTTTTGTGCCAAAACTAAGCAAAACCGGGGATTCTGTGCACGAAACGCACGTTTTGCGCCAAAACTGAGTAAAAGCGGCGATTCTGTGCACGAAATGCACGTTTTGCGCCAAAACTGAGCAGGAGCGGCGATTCTGTGCACGAAACGCTGGTATTGTGCCAAAACTGAGCAAAAGCTATGATTCTGTGCACGAAACGCACGTTTTGTGCGAAGATGAGCAATTCGGTGCGTGAAGCACACGTTTTGTGACAAAACTGAGCAAAACCGGCGATTCTGTGCACGAAACGCACGTTTTGTGCCAAAACTGAGCCAAAGCGGCGATTCTGTGTACGAAACGCACGTTTTGTGCCAAAACTGAGCAAAAGCGGCGATTCCGTGCACGAAACGCCCGTTTTGTGCCAAAAGGAGGGATTCAGTTCGTGAAACGCACGTTTTGCGACAAAACTAAGCAAAACCGGCGATTCTGTGCACGAAACGCACGTTTTGCGCCAAAACTGAGCAAAACGGCGATTCTGTGAACGAAACGCGGGATTTGTGCCAAAACTGAGCAAAAGCATCGATTCTGTGCACGAAACGCACGTTTTGTGCCAACACTGAGCAAAAGCGGCGATCCTGTGCACGACACGCACGTTTTGTGCCAAAACAGAGAAAAAGCGGCGATTCTGTACACGAAACCCCCGTTTTGTGCCAAAACTGAGCAAAAGCGGCGATCCTGTGCACGAAACGCACGTTTTGCGCCAAAACTGAGCAAAAGCGGCGATTCTGTGCACGAAATGCACGTTTTGCGCCAAAACTGAGCAGAAGCGGCGATTCTGTGCACGAAACGCGGGTATTGTGCCAAACCTGAGCAAAAGCTATGATTCTGTGCACGAAACGCACGTTTTGCGCCAAAACTGAGCAAAAGCGGCGATTTTGTGCACGAAACGCCCGTTATGTGCCAAAAGGAGCAATTCGGTGCGTGAAACGTACGGTTTGTGACAAAACTGACCAAACCGGCGATTCTGTGCACGAAACGCACGTTTTGTGCGAAAGCTGAGCAAAAGCGGCGATTCTGTGCACGAAACGCCCATTTTGTGCCAAAAGGAGCAATTCGGAGCGTGAAACGTACGGTTTGTGACAAAACTGACAAAACCGGCGATTCTGTGCACGAAACGCACGTTTTGTGCGAAAACTGAGCAAAAGCGGCGATTCTGTGCACGAAACGCACGTTTTGCGCCAAAACTGAGCAAAAGCGGCGATTCTGTGCATGACAGGCCCGTTTTGTGCTAAAAGGAGCAATTCGGTGCTTGACACACACGTTTTGTGACAAAACTGAGAAAACCGGCGGGTCTGAGCACGAAACGCACGTTTTGTGCCAAAACTGAGCAAAAGCGGCGATTCTGTGCACGAAACGCGCGTTTTGTTCCAAAAGGAGGAATTCGGTTCGTCAAACGCACGTTTTGTGCCAAAAGTAAGCAAAACCGGGGATTCTGTGCACGAAACGCACGTTTTGTACCAGAAGGAGCAATTCGGGGCGTGAGACCCACGTTTTGTGCCAAAACTGAGCAAAAGCTGCGATTCTGTGCACGAAACGCACGTTTTGCGCCAAAACTGAGCAAAAGCATCGATTCTGTGCACGAAACGCACGTTTTGTGCCAACACTGAGCAAAAGCGGCGATCCTGTGCACGAAACGCACGGTATACGCCAGAACTGAGCAAAAGCGCAATTCTGTGCACGAAACGCCCGTTTTGTGCCAAATGGAGCAATTCGGTGCGTGACACGCACGTTTTGTGCCAAAACTGAGCAAACGAGACGGTTCTGTGCCCGAAACGCACGTTTTGTGCCAATAACGAGCAAAAGCGGCGATGCTGAGCACGAAACGCCCGTTTAGTGCCAAAAGGAGCAATTCGGTGTGTGAAACGCACGTTTTGTGCCAAAACTGAGCAAAAGCGGCAATTCTGTGCATGAAACGGCCGTTTTTTTACCAGAAGGAGGAATTCGGATCGTGAAACGCATGTTTTGCGCCAAAACTGAGCAAAAGCGGCGATGCTGTGCACAAAACGCACGTTTTGTGCCAAAACTGAGCAAAAGCGGCGGTTCTGTGCACGAAACGCACGGTATACGCCAGAACTGAGCAAAAGCGCAATTCTGTGCACGAAACGCCCGTTTTGTGCCAAATGGAGCAATTCGGTGCGTGACACGCACGTTTTGTGCCAAAACTGAGCAAAAGAGACGGTTCAGTGCACGAAACGCACGTTTTGTGCCAATAATGAGCAAAAGCGGCGATTTTGTGCACGAAACGCCAGTTTTGTGCCAAAACTGATCAAAAGCGGCGATTCCGCGCACGAAACGCACGTTATGTGCCAAGACTGAGCAAAAGCGGCGGTTCTGTGCACGAAACGCACGTTATGTACCAAAACTGAGCAAAAGCGGCGATTCTGTGCCCGAAATGCCCGTTTTGTGGGAAGAGGAGCAATTCGGTGCGTGAAACGCACGTTTTGTGACAAAACTGAGCAAAACCGGCGATTCTGTGCACGAAACGCACGTTTTGTGCCAAAACTCAGCAAAAGCAGCGATTCTGTGCACGAAACGCCCGTTTTGTGCCAAAAGGAGGAATTCGGTTCGTGAAACGAACGTTTTGTGCAAAAACTGAGCAAAAGCGGCGATTCTGTGCATGAAACGAACGTTTTGTGCGAAAAATGAGCAAAAGCGGCGGTTCTGTGCACGAAACGCACGCTTAGTGCCAGAAGGAGCAATTCGGTTCGTGAAACGCACGTTTTGTGCCAAAACTGATCAAAAGCGGCGATTCCGCGCACGAAACGCACGTTATGTGCCAAGACTGAGCAAAAGCGGCGGTTCTGTGCACGAAACGCACGTTATGTGCCAGAACTGAGCAAAAGCGGCGATTCTGTGCACGAAACGCCCGTTTTCTGCCAAAAGGAGCAATTCGGTGCGTGAAACGCACGTTATGTTCCAAAACTGAGCAAAAGCGGCGATTCTGTGCACGAAACGCACGTTTTGCGCCAAAACTGAGCAAAAGCTGCGATTCTGTCCACGAAACGCACGTATTGTGCCAAAACTGAGCAAAAACGGCGATTCTGTGCACGAGACGCACGTTTTGTGCAAAAACTGAGCAAAAGCGGCGATTCTGTGCACGAACCGCACTTTTTGTGCCAAAACTGAGCAAAAGCGGCGATTCCGTGCGTGAAACGTACGGTTTGTGACAAAACTGAGCAGAACCGGCGATTCTGTGCACGAAACGCACGTTTTGTGCCAAAAGGAGCAAAAGCGGCGATTCTGTGCACGAAACGCCCGTTTTGTGTGAAGAGGAGCAATTCGGTGCCTGAAGCGCACGTTTTGTGACAAAACTGAGCAAAAACGGCGATTCCGTGCACGAAACGCAGGTTTTGTGCCAAAACTGAGCAAAAGCGGCGATTCTGTGCACGAAACGCACGTTTTGTGCCAAAACTAAGCAAAAGCTGCGATTCTGTGCACGAAACGCAGGTTTTGTTCCAAAACTGAGCAAAAGCGGCGATTCTGTGCACGAAACGCACGTTCTGTGCCAAAACTGAGCAAAAGCGGCGATTTTGTGCACGAAACGCACGCTTTGTGCCAGAAGGAGCAATTCGGTGCGTGAAACGCACGCTTTGTGCCAGAAGGAGCAATTCGGTGCGTGAAACGTACGGTTTGTGCGAAAACTGAGCAAAACCGGCGATTCTGAGCACGAAACGCACGTTTTGTGCGAAAGCTGAGCAAAAGCGGCGATTCTGCGCACGAAACGACCGTTTTGTGCCAAAAGGAGGAATTCGGTTCGTGAAACGCACGTTTTGTGCCAAAACTGTGCAAAAGCGGCGATTCTGTGCACGAAACGCCGGTTTTCTGCCAAAAGGAGCAACTCGGTGCGTTAAACGCACCTTTTGTTCCAAAACTGAGCAATAGCGGCGACTCTGTGCACGAAACGCACTTTTTGTGCCAAACCTGAGCAAAGGCGGCGATTCTGTGCACGAAGCGCATGTTTTGTGCCAA
Source organism: Stelis phaeoptera (assembly GCA_943735885.1). Lineage (NCBI taxonomy): Eukaryota > Metazoa > Arthropoda > Insecta > Hymenoptera > Megachilidae > Stelis > Stelis phaeoptera. Next base: position 238,013 of record CALSEM010000063.1, on the reverse strand, counting down.
AACAGAGCAAAAGCGGCGATTCTGTGCACGAAACGCACTTTTTGTGCCAGAACTGAGCAAAAGCGGCGATTCCGTGCACGAAACGCACGTTTTGTGCCAAAACTGAGCAAAAGCTGCGATTCTGTGCACGAAACGCATGTTTTGTGCCAATAACGAGCAAAAGCGGCGATTCTGAGCACGAAACGCACGTTTTGTGTCAGAAGGAGCAATTCGGTGCGTGAAACGCACGTTTTATGCCAAGACTGAGCAAAAGCGGCGATTCTGTGCACGAAACGCACGTTTTGTGCCAAAACTGAGCAAAAGCGGCGGTTCTGTGCTCGAAACGCAAGTTATTTTCCAAAACTGAGCAAAAGCGGCGATTCTGTGCACGAAACGCCCGTTTTGTGCAAAAAGGAGCAATTCGGTGTGTGAAGCGCACGTTTTGTGCCAAAACTGAGCAAAAGCGGCGATTCTGTGCACGAAACGCACGTTTTGTGCCAAAAGGAGCAATTCGGTGCGTGAAACGCACGTTTTGTGCCAAAACTGAGCAAAAGCGGCGATTCTATGCACGAAACGCCCGTTTTGTGCCAAACCTGTGCAAATGCGGCGATTCTGTGCACGAAACGCATATTTTGTGCCAATAACGAGCAAAAGCGGCGATTCTGAGCACGAAACGCACGTTTTGTGCCAAAACTGATCAAAAGCGACGATTCTGCGCACGAAACGAACGTTTTGCGCCAACACTGAGCAAAAGCGACGATTCTGTGCACGAAATGCCCGTTTTGTGCGAAGAGGAGCAATTCGGTGCGTGAAACGCACGTTTTGTGACAAAACTGAGCAAAACCGGCGATTCTGTGCACGAAACGCATGTTTTGTGCCAATAACGAGCAAAAGCGGCAATTCCGTGCACGAAACGCACGCTTAGTGCCAGAAGGAGCAATTCGGTGCGTGAAACGCACGTTTTATGCCAAGACTGAGCAAAAGCGGCGATTCTGTGCACGAAACGCACGTTTTGTGCCAAAACTGAGCAAAAGCGGCAATTTCGTGCACGAAACGCACGCTTAGTGCCAGAAGGAGCAATTCGGTTCGTGAAACGCACGTTTTATGCCAAGACTGAGCAAAAGCGGCGATTCTGTGCACGAAACTCACGTTTTGTGTCAAAACTGAGCAAAAGCGGCGATTCTGTGCACGAAACGCATGTTTTGTGCCAATAACGAGCAAAAGCGGCGATTCTGAGCACGAAACGCACGTTTTGTGTCAGAAGGAACAATTCGGTGCGTGAAACGCACGTTTTATGCCAAGACTGAGCAAAAGCGGCGATTCTGTGCACGAAACGCACGTTTTGTGCCAAAACTGAGCAAAAGCGGCGGTTCTGTGCTCGAAACGCACGTTATTTTCCAAAACTGAGCAAAAGCGGCGATTCTGTGCACGAAACGCCCGTTTTGTGCCAAAAGGAGCAATTCGGTGTGTGAAGCGCACGTTTTGTGCCAAAACTGAGCAAAAGCGGCGATTCTGTGCACGAAACGCACGTTTTGTGCCAAAACTGAGCAAAAGCGGCGATTCTGTGCACGAAACGCCCGTTTTCTGCCAAAAGGAGCAATTTGGTGCGTGAAACGCATGTTTTGTGCCAATACTGAGCAAAAGCGGCGATTCTGTGCACGAAACGCACGTTCTGTGCCAAAACTGAGCAAAAGCGGCGATTTTGTGCACGAAACGCACGCTTTGTGCCAGAAGGAGCAATTCGGTGCGTGAAACGCACGTTTTGTGCACGAAACGCACGCTTTGTGCCAGAAGGAGCAATTCGGTGCGTGAAACGCACGTTTTGTGCCAAAACTAAGCAAAAGCGGCGATTCTGTGCACGAAACGCAGGTTTTGTGGCAAAACTGAGCAAAAGCGGCGATTCTGTGCACGAAACGCACGTTTTGTGCCAAAACTGAGCAGAAGCGGCGATTCTGTGCACGAAACGCTCGTTTTGCGCCAAAACTGAGCAAATGCGGCGATTCTGTGCACGAAACGCACGTTTTGTGCCAAAACTGAGCAAAAGCGGCGGTTCTGTACTCGAAACGCACGTTATGTTCCAAAACTGAGCAAAAGCGGTGATTCTGTGCACGAAACGCCCGTTATGTGCCAAAAGGAGCAATTCGGTGCGTGAAACGTACGGTTTGTGACAAAACTGACCAAACCGGCGATTCTGTGCACGAAACGCACGTTTTGTGCGAAAGCTGAGCAAAAGCGGCGATTCTGTGCACGAAACGCCCATTTTGTGCCAAAAGGAGCAATTCGGAGCGTGAAACGTACGGTTTGTGACAAAACTGACAAAACCGGCGATTCTGTGCACGAAACGCACGTTTTGTGCGAAAACTGAGCAAAAGCGGCGATTCTGTGCACGAAACGCACGTTTTGCGCCAAAACTGAGCAAAAGCGGCGATTCTGTGCATGACAGGCCCGTTTTGTGCTAAAAGGAGCAATTCGGTGCTTGACACACACGTTTTGTGACAAAACTGAGAAAACCGGCGGGTCTGAGCACGAAACGCACGTTTTGTGCCAAAACTGAGCAAAAGCGGCGATTCTGTGCACGAAACGCGCGTTTTGTTCCAAAAGGAGGAATTCGGTTCGTCAAACGCACGTTTTGTGCCAAAAGTAAGCAAAACCGGGGATTCTGTGCACGAAACGCACGTTTTGTACCAGAAGGAGCAATTCGGGGCGTGAGACCCACGTTTTGTGCCAAAACTGAGCAAAAGCTGCGATTCTGTGCACGAAACGCACGTTTTGCGCCAAAACTGAGCAAAAGCATCGATTCTGTGCACGAAACGCACGTTTTGTGCCAACACTGAGCAAAAGCGGCGATCCTGTGCACGAAACGCACGGTATACGCCAGAACTGAGCAAAAGCGCAATTCTGTGCACGAAACGCCCGTTTTGTGCCAAATGGAGCAATTCGGTGCGTGACACGCACGTTTTGTGCCAAAACTGAGCAAACGAGACGGTTCTGTGCCCGAAACGCACGTTTTGTGCCAATAACGAGCAAAAGCGGCGATGCTGAGCACGAAACGCCCGTTTAGTGCCAAAAGGAGCAATTCGGTGTGTGAAACGCACGTTTTGTGCCAAAACTGAGCAAAAGCGGCAATTCTGTGCATGAAACGGCCGTTTTTTTACCAGAAGGAGGAATTCGGATCGTGAAACGCATGTTTTGCGCCAAAACTGAGCAAAAGCGGCGATGCTGTGCACAAAACGCACGTTTTGTGCCAAAACTGAGCAAAAGCGGCGGTTCTGTGCACGAAACGCACGGTATACGCCAGAACTGAGCAAAAGCGCAATTCTGTGCACGAAACGCCCGTTTTGTGCCAAATGGAGCAATTCGGTGCGTGACACGCACGTTTTGTGCCAAAACTGAGCAAAAGAGACGGTTCAGTGCACGAAACGCACGTTTTGTGCCAATAATGAGCAAAAGCGGCGATTTTGTGCACGAAACGCCAGTTTTGTGCCAAAACTGATCAAAAGCGGCGATTCCGCGCACGAAACGCACGTTATGTGCCAAGACTGAGCAAAAGCGGCGGTTCTGTGCACGAAACGCACGTTATGTACCAAAACTGAGCAAAAGCGGCGATTCTGTGCCCGAAATGCCCGTTTTGTGGGAAGAGGAGCAATTCGGTGCGTGAAACGCACGTTTTGTGACAAAACTGAGCAAAACCGGCGATTCTGTGCACGAAACGCACGTTTTGTGCCAAAACTCAGCAAAAGCAGCGATTCTGTGCACGAAACGCCCGTTTTGTGCCAAAAGGAGGAATTCGGTTCGTGAAACGAACGTTTTGTGCAAAAACTGAGCAAAAGCGGCGATTCTGTGCATGAAACGAACGTTTTGTGCGAAAAATGAGCAAAAGCGGCGGTTCTGTGCACGAAACGCACGCTTAGTGCCAGAAGGAGCAATTCGGTTCGTGAAACGCACGTTTTGTGCCAAAACTGATCAAAAGCGGCGATTCCGCGCACGAAACGCACGTTATGTGCCAAGACTGAGCAAAAGCGGCGGTTCTGTGCACGAAACGCACGTTATGTGCCAGAACTGAGCAAAAGCGGCAATTCTGTGCACGAAACGCCCGTTTTGTGCCAAAAGGAGGAATTCGGTTCGTGAAACGCACGTTTTGTGCCAAAACTGAGCAAAAGCGGCGATTCTGTGCACGAAACGGCCGTTTTGTGCCAAAAGCAGCAATTCGGTGCGTGAAACGCACGTTATGTTCCAAAACTGAGCAAAAGCGGCGATTCTGTGCACGAAACGCACGTTTTGCGCCAAAACTGAGCAAAAGCTGCGATTCTGTCCACGAAACGCACGTATTGTGCCAAAACTGAGCAAAAGCGGCAATTCCGTGCACGAGACGCACGTTTTGTGCAAAAACTGAGCAAAAGCGGCGATTCTGTGCACGAACCGCACTTTTTGTGCCAAAACTGAGCAAAAGCGGCGATTCCGTGCGTGAAACGTACGGTTTGTGACAAAACTGAGCAGAACCGGCGATTCTGTGCACGAAACGCACGTTTTGTGCCAAAAGGAGCAAAAGCGGCGATTCTGTGCACGAAACGCCCGTTTTGTGTGAAGAGGAGCAATTCGGTGCCTGAAGCGCACGTTTTGTGACAAAACTGAGCAAAAACGGCGATTCCGTGCACGAAACGCAGGTTTTGTGCCAAAACTGAGCAAAAGCGGCGATTCTGTGCACGAAACGCACGTTTTGTGCCAAAACTAAGCAAAAGCTGCGATTCTGTGCACGAAACGCAGGTTTTGTGCCAAAACTGAGCAAAAGCGGCGATTCTGTGCACGAAACGCACGTTCTGTGCCAAAACTGAGCAAAAGCGGCGATTTTGTGCACGAAACGCACGCTTTGTGCCAGAAGGAGCAATTCGGTGCGTGAAACGCACGTTTTGCGCACGAAACGCACGCTTTGTGCCAGAAGGAGCAATTCGGTGCGTGAAACGCACGTTTTGTGCCAAAACTAAGCAAAAGCGGCGATTCTGTGCACGAAACGCAGGTTTTGTGGCAAAACTGAGCAAAAGCGGCGATTCTGTGCACGAAACGCCCGTTTTCTGCCAAAAGGAGCAATTCGGTGCGTGAAACGAACGTTTTGTTCCAAAATTGAGCAAAGGCGGCAATTCTGTGCACGAAACGCACGTTTTCCGCCAGTAATGAGCAAAAGCTGCGATTCTGTGCACGAAACGCAGGTTTCGTGCCAAACTGAGCAAAAGCGGCGATTCTGTGCACGAAACGCACGTCTTGTGCCAAAAGGAGCAATTCGGTGCGTGAAGCGCACGTTATGTTCCAAAACTACGCATAAGCGGCGATTCTTCCACAAAACGCAGGTTTTGTGCCAAAACAGAGCAAAAGCGGCGATTCTGTGCACGAAACGCACGTTTTGTGCGAAAGCTGAGCAAAAGCGGCGATTCTGTGCACGAAACGCCCGTTTTGTGCCAAAAGGAGGAATTCGGTTCGTGAAACGCACGTTTTGTGCCAAAACTGAGCAAAAGCGGCGATTCTGTGCACGAAACGGCCGTTTTGTGCCAAAAGCAGCAATTCGGTGCGTGAAACGCACGTTATGTTCCAAAACTGAGCAAAAGCGGCGATTCTGTGCACGAAACGCACGTTTTGCGCCAAAACTGAGCAAAAGCTGCGATTCTGTCCACGAAACGCACGTATTGTGCCAAAACTGAGCAAAAGCGGCGATTCTGTGCACGAGACGCACGTTTTGTGCAAAAACTGAGCAAAAGCGGCGATTCTGTGCACGAACCGCACTTTTTGTGCCAAAACTGAGCAAAAGCGGCGATTCCGTGCGTGAAACGTACGGTTTGTGACAAAACTGAGCAGAACCGGCGATTCTGTGCACGAAACGCACGTTTTGTGCCAAAAGGAGCAAAAGCGGCGATTCTGTGCACGAAACGCCCGTTTTGTGTGAAGAGGAGCAATTCGGTGCCTGAAGCGCACGTTTTGTGACAAAACTGAGCAAAAACGGCGATTCCGTGCACGAAACGCAGGTTTTGTGCCAAAACTGAGCAAAAGCGGCGATTCTGTGCACGAAACGCACGTTTTGTGCCAAAACTAAGCAAAAGCTGCGATTCTGTGCACGAAACGCAGGTTTTGTTCCAAAACTGAGCAAAAGCGGCGATTCTGTGCACGAAACGCACGTTCTGTGCCAAAACTGAGCAAAAGCGGCGACTTTGTGCACGAAACGCACGCTTTGTGCCAGAAGGAGCAATTCGGTGCGTGAAACGCACGCTTTGTGCCAGAAGGAGCAATTCGGTGCGTGAAACGTACGGTTTGTGCGAAAACTGAGCAAAACCGGCGATTCTGAGCACGAAACGCACGTTTTGTGCGAAAGCTGAGCAAAAGCGGCGATTCTGCGCACGAAACGACCGTTTTGTGCCAAAAGGAGGAATTCGGTTCGTGAAACGCACGTTTTGTGCCAAAACTGTGCAAAAGCGGCGATTCTGTGCACGAAACGCCGGTTTTCTGCCAAAAGGAGCAACTCGGTGCGTTAAACGCACCTTTTGTTCCAAAACTGAGCAAAAGCGGCGACTCTGTGCACGAAACGCACTTTTTGTGCCAAACCTGAGCAAAGGCGGCGATTCTGTGCACGAAGCGCATGTTTTGTGCCAAAACAGAGCAAAAGCGGCGATTCTGTGCACGAAACGCACTTTTTGTGCCAGAACTGAGCAAAAGCGGCGATTCCGTGCACGAAACGCACGTTTTGTGCCAAAACTGAGCAAAAGCTGCGATTCTGTGCACGAAACGCATGTTTTGTGCCAATAACGAGCAAAAGCGGCGATTCTGAGCACGAAACGCACGTTTTGTGTCAGAAGGAGCAATTCGGTGCGTGAAACGCACGTTTTATGCCAAGACTGAGCAAAAGCGGCGATTCTGTGCACGAAACGCCCGTTTTGTGCAAAAAGGAGCAATTCGGTGTGTGAAGCGCACGTTTTGTGCCAAAACTGAGCAAAAGCGGCGATTCTGTGCACGAAACGCACGTTTTGTGCCAAAAGGAGCAATTCGGTGCGTGAAACGCACGTTTTGTGCCAAAACTGAGCAAAAGCGGCGATTCTGTGCACGAAACGCCCGTTTTGTGCCAAACCTGTGCAAATGCGGCGATTCTGTGCACGAAACGCATATTTTGTGCCAATAACGAGCAAAAGCGGTGATTCTGAGCACGAAACGCACGTTTTGTGCCAAAACTGATCAAAAGCGACGATTCTGTGCACGAAACGAACGTTTTGCGCCAACACTGAGCAAAAGCGACGATTCTGTGCACGAAATGCCCGTTTTGTGCGAAGAGGAGCAATTCGGTGCGTGAAACGCACGTTTTGTGACAAAACTGAGCAAAACCGGCGATTCTGTGCACGAAACGCATGTTTTGTGCCAATAACGAGCAAAAGCGGCAATTCCGTGCACGAAACGAACGCTTAGTGCCAGAAGGAGCAATTCGGTGCGTGAAACGCACGTTTTATGCCAAGACTAAGCAAAAGCGGCGATTCTGTGCACGAAACGCACGTTTTGTGCCAAAACTGAGCAAAAGCGGCAATTTCGTGCACGAAACGCACGCTTAGTGCCAGAAGGAGCAATTCGGTGCGTGACACGCACGTTTTGTGCCAAAACTGAGCAAAAGAGACGGTTCAGTGCACGAAACGCACGTTTTGTGCCAATAATGAGCAAAAGCGGCGATTTTGTGCACGAAACGCCAGTTTTGTGCCAAAACTGATCAAAAGCGGCGATTCCGCGCACGAAACGCACGTTATGTGCCAAGACTGAGCAAAAGCGGCGGTTCTGTGCACGAAACGCACGTTATGTACCAAAACTGAGCAAAAGCGGCGATTCTGTGCCCGAAATGCCCGTTTTGTGGGAAGAGGAGCAATTCGGTGCGTGAAACGCACGTTTTGTGACAAAACTGAGCAAAACCGGCGATTCTGTGCACGAAACGCACGTTTTGTGCCAAAACTCAGCAAAAGCAGCGATTCTGTGCACGAAACGGCCGTTTTGTGCCAAAAGGAGGAATTCGGTTCGTGAAACGAACGTTTTGTGCAAAAACTGAGCAAAAGCGGCGATTCTGTGCATGAAACGAACGTTTTGTGCGAAAAATGAGCAAAAGCGGCGGTTCTGTGCACGAAACGCACGCTTAGTGCCAGAAGGAGCAATTCGGTTCGTGAAACGCACGTTTTGTGCCAAAACTGATCAAAAGCGGCGATTCCGCGCACGAAACGCACGTTATGTGCCAAGACTGAGCAAAAGCGGCGGTTCTGTGCACGAAACGCACGTTATGTGCCAGAACTGAGCAAAAGCGGCAATTCTGTGCACGAAACGCCCGTTTTGTGCCAAAAGGAGCAATTCGGTGCGTGAAACGCACGTTTTGTGCCAAAACTGAGCAAAAGCGGCGATTCTGTGCACGAAACGCCCGTTATGTGCCAAAACTGTGCAAATGCGGCGATTCTGTGCACGAAACGCATATCTTGTGCCAATAACGAGCAAAAGCGGCGATTCTGAGCACGAAACGCACGTTTTGTGCCAAAACTGATCAAAAGCGACGATTCTGTGCACGAAACGAACGTTTTGCTCCAAAACTGAGCAAAAGCGGCGATTCTGTGCACGAAATGCCCGTTTTGTGCGAAGAGGAGCAATTCGGTGCGTGAAACGCAAGTTTTGTGCCAAAACTGAGCAAAAGCGGCAATTCCGTGCACGAGACGCACGTTTTGTGCAAAAACTGAGCAAAAGCGGCGATTCTGTGCACGAACCGCACTTTTTGTGCCAAAACTGAGCAAAAGCGGCGATTCCGTGCGTGAAACGTACGGTTTGTGACAAAACTGAGCAGAACCGGCGATTCTGTGCACGAAACGCACGTTTTGTGCCAAAAGGAGCAAAAGCGGCGATTCTGTGCACGAAACGCCCGTTTTGTGTGAAGAGGAGCAATTCGGTGCCTGAAGCGCACGTTTTGTGACAAAACTGAGCAAAAACGGCGATTCCGTGCACGAAACGCAGGTTTTGTGCCAAAACTGAGCAAAAGCGGCGATTCTGTGCACGAAACGCACGTTTTGTGCCAAAACTAAGCAAAAGCTGCGATTCTGTGCACGAAACGCAGGTTTTGTGCCAAAACTGAGCAAAAGCGGCGATTCTGTGCACGAAACGCACGTTCTGTGCCAAAACTGAGCAAAAGCGGCGATTTTGTGCACGAAACGCACGCTTTGTGCCAGAAGGAGCAATTCGGTGCGTGAAACGCACGTTTTGTGCACGAAACGCACGCTTTGTGCCAGAAGGAGCAATTCGGTGCGTGAAACGCACGTTTTGTGCCAAAACTAAGCAAAAGCGGCGATTCTGTGCACGAAACGCAGGTTTTGTGGCAAAACTGAGCAAAAGCGGCGATTCTGTGCACGAAACGCCCGTTTTCTGCCAAAAGGAGCAATTCGGTGCGTGAAACGAACGTTTTGTTCCAAAATTGAGCAAAGGCGGCAATTCTGTGCACGAAACGCACGTTTTGTGCCAAAAGGAGCAATTCGGTGCGTGAAACGCACGTTTTGTGCCAAAACTGAGCAAAAGCGGCGATTCTGTGCACGAAACGCCCGTTTTGTGCCAAACCTGTGCAAATGCGGCGATTCTGTGCACGAAACGCATATTTTGTGCCAATAACGAGCAAAAGCGGCGATTCTGAGCACGAAACGCACGTTTTGTGCCAAAACTGATCAAAAGCGACGATTCTGTGCACGAAACGAACGTTTTGCGCCAACACTGAGCAAAAGCGACGATTCTGTGCACGAAATGCCCGTTTTGTGCGAAGAGGAGCAATTCGGTGCGTGAAACGCACGTTTTGTGACAAAACTGAGCAAAACCGGCGATTCTGTGCACGAAACGCATGTTTTGTGCCAATAACGAGCAAAAGCGGCAATTCCGTGCACGAAACGCACGCTTAGTGCCAGACGGAGCAATTCGGTGCGTGAAGCGCACGTTATGTTCCAAAACTACGTATAAGCGGCGATTCTTCCACAAAACGCAGGTTTTGTGCCAAAACAGAGCAAAAGCGGCGATTCTGTGCACGAAACGCACGTTTTGTGCGAAAGCTGAGCAAAAGCGGCGATTCTGTGCACGAAACGCCCGTTTTGTGCCAAAAGGAGGAATTCGGTTCGTGAAACGCACGTTTTGTGCCAAAACTGAGCAAAAGCGGCGATTCTGTGCACGAAACGGCCGTTTTGTGCCAAAAGCAGCAATTCGGTGCGTGAAACGCACGTTATGTTCCAAAACTGAGCAAAAGCGGCGATTCTGTGCACGAAACGCACGTTTTGCGCCAAAACTGAGCAAAAGCTGCGATTCTGTCCACGAAACGCACGTATTGTGCCAAAACTGAGCAAAAGCGGCGATTCTGTGCACGAGACGCACGTTTTGTGCAAAAACTGAGCAAAAGCGGCGATTCTGTGCACGAACCGCACTTTTTGTGCCAAAACTGAGCAAAAGCGGCGATTCCGTGCGTGAAACGTACGGTTTGTGACAAAACTGAGCAGAACCGGCGATTCTGTGCACGAAACGCACGTTTTGTGCCAAAAGGAGCAAAAGCGGCGATTCTGTGCACGAAACGCCCGTTTTGTGTGAAGAGGAGCAATTCGGTGCCTGAAGCGCACGTTTTGTGACAAAACTGAGCAAAAACTGCGATTCCGTGCACGAAACGCAGGTTTTGTGCCAAAACTGAGCAAAAGCGGCGATTCTGTGCACGAAACGCACGTTTTGTGCCAAAACTAAGCAAAAGCTGCGATTCTGTGCACGAAACGCAGGTTTTGTTCCAAAACTGAGCAAAAGCGGCGATTCTGTGCACGAAACGCACGTTCTGTGCCAAAACTGAGCAAAAGCGGCGACTTTGTGCACGAAACGCACGCTTTGTGCCAGAAGGAGCAATTCGGTGCGTGAAACGCACGCTTTGTGCCAGAAGGAGCAATTCGGTGCGTGAAACGTACGGTTTGTGCGAAAACTGAGCAAAACCGGCGATTCTGAGCACGAAACGCACGTTTTGTGCGAAAGCTGAGCAAAAGCGGCGATTCTGCGCACGAAACGACCGTTTTGTGCCAAAAGGAGGAATTCGGTTCGTGAAACGCACGTTTTGTGCCAAAACTGTGCAAAAGCGGCGATTCTGTGCACGAAACGCCGGTTTTCTGCCAAAAGGAGCAACTCGGTGCGTTAAACGCACCTTTTGTTCCAAAACTGAGCAAAAGCGGCGACTCTGTGCACGAAACGCACTTTTTGTGCCAAACCTGAGCAAAGGCGGCGATTCTGTGCACGAAGCGCATGTTTTGTGCCAAAACAGAGCAAAAGCGGCGATTCTGTGCACGAAACGCACTTTTTGTGCCAGAACTGAGCAAAAGCGGCGATTCCGTGCACGAAACGCACGTTTTGTGCCAAAACTGAGCAAAAGCTGCGATTCTGTGCACGAAACGCATGTTTTGTGCCAATAACGAGCAAAAGCGGCGATTCTGAGCACGAAACGCACGTTTTGTGTCAGAAGGAGCAATTCGGTGCGTGAAACGCACGTTTTATGCCAAGACTGAGCAAAAGCGGCGATTCTGTGCACGAAACGCCCGTTTTGTGCAAAAAGGAGCAATTCGGTGTGTGAAGCGCACGTTTTGTGCCAAAACTGAGCAAAAGCGGCGATTCTGTGCACGAAGCGCACGTTTTGTGCCAAAAGGAGCAATTCGGTGCGTGAAACGCACGTTTTGTGCCAAAACTGAGCAAAAGCGGCGATTCTGTGCACGAAACGCCCGTTTTGTGCCAAACCTGTGCAAATGCGGCGATTCTGTGCACGAAACGCATATTTTGTGCCAATAACGAGCAAAAGCGGCGATTCTGAGCACGAAACGCACGTTTTGTGCCAAAACTGATCAAAAGCGACGATTCTGTGCACGAAACGAACGTTTTGCGCCAACACTGAGCAAAAGCGACGATTCTGTGCACGAAATGCCCGTTTTGTGCGAAGAGGAGCAATTCGGTGCGTGAAACGCACGTTTTGTGACAAAACTGAGCAAAACCGGCGATTCTGTGCACGAAACGCATGTTTTGTGCCAATAACGAGCAAAAGCGGCAATTCCGTGCACGAAACGAACGCTTAGTGCCAGAAGGAGCAATTCGGTGCGTGAAACGCACGTTTTATGCCAAGACTAAGCAAAAGCGGCGATTCTGTGCACGAAACGCACGTTTTGTGCCAAAACTGAGCAAAAGCGGCAATTTCGTGCACGAAACGCACGCTTAGTGCCAGAAGGAGCAATTCGGTTCGTGAAACGCACGTTTTATGCCAAGACTGAGCAAAAGCGGCGATTCTGTGCACGAAACTCACGTTTTGTGTCAAAACTGAGCAAAAGCGGCGATTCTGTGCACGAAACGCATGTTTTGTGCCAATAACGAGCAAAAGCGGCGATTCTGAGCACGAAACGCACGTTTTGTGTCAGAAGGAGCAATTCGGTGCGTGAAACGCACGTTTTATGCCAAGACTGAGCAAAAGCGGCGATTCTGTGCACGAAACGCACGTTTTGTGCCAAAACTGAGCAAAAGCGGCGGTTCTGTGCTCGAAACGCACGTTATTTTCCAAAACTGAGCAAAAGCGGCGATTCTGTGCACGAAACGCCCGTTTTGTGCCAAAAGGAGCAATTCGGTGTGTGAAGCGCACGTTTTGTGCCAAAACTGAGCAAAAGCGGCGATTCTGTGCACGAAACGCACGTTTTGTGCCAAAACTGAGCAAAAGCGGCGATTCTGTGCACGAAACGCCCGTTTTCTGCCAAAAGGAGCAATTTGGTGCGTGAAACGCATGTTTTGTGCCAATACTGAGCAAAAGCTGCGATTCTGTGCACGAAACGCACGTTTTGTGCCAAAACTAAGCAAAAGCTGCGATTCTGTGCACGAAACGCAGGTTTTGTGCCAAAACTGAGCAAAAGCGGCGATTCTGTGCACGAAACGCACGTTCTGTGCCAAAACTGAGCAAAAGCGGCGATTTTGTGCACGAAACGCACGCTTTGTGCCAGAAGGAGCAATTCGGTGCGTGAAACGCACGTTTTGTGCACGAAACGCACGCTTTGTGCCAGAAGGAGCAATTCGGTGCGTGAAACGCACGTTTTGTGCCAAAACTAAGCAAAAGCGGCGATTCTGTGCACGAAACGCAGGTTTTGTGGCAAAACTGAGCAAAAGCGGCGATTCTGTGCACGAAACGCACGTTTTGTGCCAAAACTGAGCAGAAGCGGCGATTCTGTGCACGAAACGCTCGTTTTGCGCCAAAACTGAGCAAATGCGGCGATTCTGTGCACGAAACGCCCGTTTTGTGCCAAAAGGAGCAATTCGGTGCGTGAAACGTACGGTTTGTGCGAAAACTGAGCAAAAGCGGCGATTCTGAGCACGAAACGCACGTTTTGTGCGAAAGCTGAGCAAAAGCGGCGATTCTGTGCACGAAACGACCGTTTTGTGCCAAAAGGAGGAATTCGGTTCGTGAAACGCACGTTTTGTGCCAAAACTGTGCAAAAGCGGCGATTCTGTGCACGAAACGCCGGTTTTCTGCCAAAAGGAGCAAATCGGTGCGTTAAACGCACCTTTTGTTCCAAAACTGAGCAAAAGCGGCGACTCTGTGCACGAAACGCACTTTTTGTGCCAAACCTGAGCAAAGGCGGCGATTCTGTGCACGAAGCGCATGTTTTGTGCCAAAACAGAGCAAAAGCGGCGATTCTGTGCACGAAACGCACTTTTTGTGCCAGAACTGAGCAAAAGCGGCGATTCCGTGCACGAAACGCACGTTTTGTGCCAAAACTGAGCAAAAGCTGCGATTCTGTGCACGAAACGCATGTTTTGTGCCAATAACGAGCAAAAGCGGCGATTCTGAGCACGAAACGCACGTTTTGTGTCAGAAGGAGCAATTCGGTGCGTGAAACGCACGTTTTATGCCAAGACTGAGCAAAAGCGGCGATTCTGTGCACGAAACGCCCGTTTTGTGCAAAAAGGAGCAATTCGGTGTGTGAAGCGCACGTTTTGTGCCAAAACTGAGCAAAAGCGGCGATTCTGTGCACGAAACGCACGTTTTGTGCCAAAAGGAGCAATTCGGTGCGTGAAACGCACGTTTTGTGCCAAAACTGAGCAAAAGCGGCGATTCTGTGCACGAAACGCCCGTTTTGTGCCAAACCTGTGCAAATGCGGCGATTCTGTGCACGAAACGCATATTTTGTGCCAATAACGAGCAAAAGCGGCGATTCTGAGCACGAAACGCACGTTTTGTGCCAAAACTGATCAAAAGCGACGATTCTGTGCACGAAACGAACGTTTTGCGCCAACACTGAGCAAAAGCGACGATTCTGTGCACGAAATGCCCGTTTTGTGCGAAGAGGAGCAATTCGGTGCGTGAAACGCACGTTTTGTGACAAAACTGAGCAAAACCGGCGATTCTGTGCACGAAACGCATGTTTTGTGCCAATAACGAGCAAAAGCGGCAATTCCGTGCACGAAACGCACGCTTAGTGCCAGAAGGAGCAATTCGGTGCGTGAAACGCACGTTTTATGCCAAGACTGAGCAAAAGCGGCGATTCTGTGCACGAAACGCACGTTTTGTGCCAAAACTGAGCAAAAGCGGCAATTCCGTGCACGAAACGTACGCTTAGTGCCAGAAGGAGCAATTCGGTTCGTGAAACGCACGTTTTATGCCAAGACTGAGCAAAAGCGGCGATTCTGTGCACGAAACTCACGTTTTGTGTCAAAACTGAGCAAAAGCGGCGATTCTGTGCACGAAACGCATGTTTTGTGCCAATAACGAGCAAAAGCGGCGATTCTGAGCACGAAACGCACGTTTTGTGTCAGAAGGAGCAATTCGGTGCGTGAAACGCACGTTTTATGCCAAGACTGAGCAAAAGCGGCGATTCTGTGCACGAAACGCACGTTTTGTGCCAAAACTGAGCAAAAGCGGCGGTTCTGTGCTCGAAACGCACGTTATTTTCCAAAACTGAGCAAAAGCGGCGATTCTGTGCACGAAACGCCCGTTTTGTGCCAAAAGGAGCAATTCGGTGTGTGAAGCGCACGTTTTGTGCCAAAACTGAGCAAAAGCGGCGATTCTGTGCACGAAACGCACGTTTTGTGCCAAAACTGAGCAAAAGCGGCGATTCTGTGCACGAAACGCCCGTTTTGTGCCAAAAGGAGGAATTCGGTTCGTGAAACGCACGTTTTGTGCCAAAACTGTGCAAAAGCGGCGATTCTGTGCACGAAACGCCGGTTTTCTGCCAAAAGGAGCAACTCGGTGCGTTAAACGCACCTTTTGTTCCAAAACTGAGCAAAAGCGGCGACTCTGTGCACGAAACGCACTTTTTGTGCCAAACCTGAGCAAAGGCGGCGATTCTGTGCACGAAGCGCATATTTTGTGCCAAAACAGAGCAAAAGCGGCGATTCTGTGCACGAAACGCACTTTTTGTGCCAGAACTGAGCAAAAGCGGCGATTCCGTGCACGAAACGCACGTTTTGTGCCAAAACTGAGCAAAACCTGCGATTCTGTCCTTGAAACGCACGTTTTGTGCCAAAACTGAGCAAAAGCGGCGATTCTGTGCACGAAACGCACGTTTTGCGCCAAAACTGAGCAAAATCGGCAATTCTGTGCACGAAACGCCCGTTTTGTGCCAAAAGGAGCAATTGGGTGCGTGAAACGCACGTTTTGTGCCAAAACTGAGCAAAAGCGGCGATTCTGTGCACGAAACGCCCGTTTTGTGCCAAACCTGTGCAAATGCGGCGATTCTGTGCACGAAACGCATATTTTGTGCCAATAACGAGCAAAAGCGGCGATTCTGTGCACGAAACGCCCGTTTTGTGCCAAAAGGAGGAATTCGGTTCGTGAAACGCACGTTTTGTGCCAAAACTGAGCAAAAGCGGCGATTCTGTGCACGAAACGCCCGTTTTGTGCCAAAAGCAGCAATTCGGTGCGTGAAACGCACGTTATGTTCCAAATCTGAGCAAAAGCGGCGATTCTGTGCACGAAACGCACGTTTTGCGCCAAAACTGAGCAAAAGCTGCGATTCTGTCCACGAAACGCACGTATTGTGCCAAAACTGAGCAAAAGCGGCGATTCTGTGCACGAGACGCACGTTTTGTGCAAAAACTGAGCAAAAGCGGCGATTCTGTGCACGAACCGCACTTTTTGTGCCAAAACTGAGCAAAAGCGGCGATTCCGTGCGTGAAACGTACGGTTTGTGACAAAACTGAGCAGAACCGGCGATTCTGTGCACGAAACGCACGTTTTGTGCAAAAAGGAGCAAAAGCGGCGATTCTGTGCACGAAACGCCCGTTTTGTGTGAAGAGGAGCAATTCGGTGCCTGAAGCGCACGTTTTGTGACAAAACTGAGCAAAAACGGCGATTCCGCGCACGAAACGCAGGTTTTGTGCCAAAACTGAGCAAAAGCGGCGATTCTGTGCACGAAACGCACGTTTTGTGCCAAAACTAAGCAAAAGCTGCGATTCTGTGCACGAAACGCAGGTTTTGTGCCAAAACTGAGCAAAAGCGGCGATTCTGTGCACGAAACGCACGTTCTGTGCCAAAACTGAGCAAAAGCGGCGATTTTGTGCACGAAACGCACGCTTTGTGCCAGAAGGAGCAATTCGGTGCGTGAAACGCACGTTTTGTGCACGAAACGCACGCTTTGTGCCAGAAGGAGCAATTCGGTGCGTGAAACGCACGTTTTGTGCCAAAACTAAGCAAAAGCGGCGATTCTGTGCACGAAACGCACGTTTTGTGCCAAAACTGAGCAAAAGCGGCGATTCTGTGCACGAAACGCACGTTTTGTGCCAAAACTGAGCAGAAGCGGCGATTCTGTGCACGAAACGCTCGTTTTGCGCCAAAACTGAGCAAATGCGGCGATTCTGTGCACGAAACGCCCGTTTTGTGCCAAAAGGAGCAATTCGGTGCGTGAAACGTACGGTTTGTGCGAAAACTGAGCAAAACCGGCGATTCTGAGCACGAAACGCACGTTTTGTGCGAAAGCTGAGCAAAAGCGGCGATTCTGTGCACGAAACGACCGTTTTGTGCCAAAAGGAGGAATTCGGTTCGTGAAACGCACGTTTTGTGCCAAAACTGTGCAAAAGCGGCGATTCTGTGCACGAAACGCCGGTTTTCTGCCAAAAGGAGCAACTCGGTGCGTTAAACGCACCTTTTGTTCCAAAACTGAGCAAAAGCGGCGACTCTGTGCACGAAACGCACTTTTTGTGCCAAACCTGAGCAAAGGCGGCGATTCTGTGCACGAAGGGCATGTTTTGTGCCAAAACAGAGCAAAAGCGGCGATTCTGTGCACGAAACGCACTTTTTGTGCCAGAACTGAGCAAAAGCGGCGATTCCGTGCACGAAACGCACGTTTTGTGCCAAAACTGAGCAAAAGCTGCGATTCTGTGCACGAAACGCATGTTTTGTGCCAATAACGAGCAAAAGCGGCGATTCTGAGCACGAAACGCACGTTTTGTGTCAGAAGGAGCAATTCGGTGCGTGAAACGCACGTTTTATGCCAAGACTGAGCAAAAGCGGCGATTCTGTGCACGAAACGCACGTTTTGTGCCAAAACTGAGCAAAAGCGGCGGTTCTGTGCTCGAAACGCACGTTATTTTCCAAAACTGAGCAAAAGCGGCGATTCTGTGCACGAAACGCCCGTTTTGTTCCAAAAGGAGCAATTCGGTGTGTGAAGCGCACGTTTTGTGCCAAAACTGAGCAAAAGCGGCGATTCTGTGCACGAAACGCACGTTTTGTGCCAAAAGGAGCAATTCGGTGCGTGAAACGCACGTTTTGTGCCAAAACTGAGCAAAAGCGGCGATTCTGTGCACGAAACGCCCGTTTTGTGCCAAACCTGTGCAAATGCGGCGATTCTGTGCACGAAACGCATATTTTGTGCCAATAACGAGCAAAAGCGGCGATTCTGAGCACGAAACGCACGTTTTGTGCCAAAACTGATCAAAAGCGACGATTCTGTGCACGAAACGAACGTTTTGCGCCAACACTGAGCAAAAGCGACGATTCTGTGCACGAAATGCCCGTTTTGTGCGAAGAGGAGCAATTCGGTGCGTGAAACGCACGTTTTGTGACAAAACTGAGCAAAACCGGCGATTCTGTGCACGAAACGCATGTTTTGTGCCAATAACGAGCAAAAGCGGCAATTCCGTGCACGAAACGCACGCTTAGTGCCAGACGGAGCAATTCGGTGCGTGAAACGCACGTTTTATGCCAAGACTGAGCAAAAGCGGCGATTCTGTGCACGAAACGCACGTTTTGTGCCAAAACTGAGCAAAAGCGGCAATTTCGTGCACGAAACGCACGCTTAGTGCCAGAAGGAGCAATTCGGTTCGTGAAACGCACGATTTATGCCAAGACTGAGCAAAAGCGGCGATTCTGTGCACGAAACTCACGTTTTGTGTCAAAACTGAGCAAAAGCGGCGATTCTGTGCACGAAACGCATGTTTTGTGCCAATAACGAGCAAAAGCGGCGATTCTGAGCACGAAACGCACGTTTTGTGTCAGAAGGAGCAATTCGGTGCGTGAAACGCACGTTTTATGCCAAGACTGAGCAAAAGCGGCGATTCTGTGCACGAAACGCACGTTTTGTGCCAAAACTGAGCAAAAGCGGCGGTTCTGTGCTCGAAACGCACGTTATTTTCCAAAACTGAGCAAAAGCGGCGATTCTGTGCACGAAACGCCCGTTTTGTGCCAAAAGGAGCAATTCGGTGTGTGAAGCGCACGTTTTGTGCCAAAACTGAGCAAAAGCGGCGATTCTGTGCACGAAACGCACGTTTTGTGCCAAAACTGAGCAAAAGCGGCGATTCTGTGCACGAAACGACCGTTTTGTGCCAAAAGGAGGAATTCGGTTCGTGAAACGCACGTTTTGTGCCAAAACTGTGCAAAAGCGGCGATTCTGTGCACGAAACGCCCGTTTTCTGCCAAAAGGAGCAATTTGGTGCGTGAAACGCATGTTTTGTGCCAATACTGAGCAAAAGCTGCGATTCTGTGCACGAAACGCACGTTTTGTGCCAAAACTAAGCAAAAGCTGCGATTCTGTGCACGAAACGCAGGTTTTGTGCCAAAACTGAGCAAAAGCGGCGATTCTGTGCACGAAACGCACTTATTGTGCCAAAACTGAGCAAAAGCGGCGATTTTGTGCACGAAACGCACGCTTTGTGCCAGAAGGAGCAATTCGGTGCGTGAAACGCACGTTTTGTGCACGAAACGCACGCTTTGTGCCAGAAGGAGCAATTCGGTGCGTGAAACGCACGTTTTGTGCCAAAACTAAGCAAAAGCGGCGATTCTGTGCACGAAACGCAGGTTTTGTGCCAAAACTGAGCAATAGCGGCGATTCTGTGCACGAAACGCACGTTTTGTGCCAAAACTGAGCAGAAGCGGCGATTCTGTGCACGAAACGCTCGTTTTGCGCCAAAACTGAGCAAATGCGGCGATTCTGTGCACGAAACGCCCGTTTTGTGCCAAAAGGAGCAATTCGGTGCGTGAAACGTACGGTTTGTGCGAAAACTGAGCAAAACCGGCGATTCTGAGCACGAAACGCACGTTTTGTGCGAAAGCTGAGCAAAAGCGGCGATTCTGTGCACGAAACGACCGTTTTGTGCCAAAAGGAGGAATTCGGTTCGTGAAACGCACGTTTTGTGCCAAAACTGTGCAAAAGCGGCGATTCTGTGCACGAAACGCCGGTTTTCTGCCAAAAGGAGCAACTCGGTGCGTTAAACGCACCTTTTGTTCCAAAACTGAGCAAAAGCGGCGACTCTGTGCACGAAACGCACTTTTTGTGCCAAACCTGAGCAAAGGCGGCGATTCTGTGCACGAAGCGCATGTTTTGTGCCAAAACAGAGCAAAAGCGGCGATTCTGTGCACGAAACGCACTTTTTGTGCCAGAACTGAGCAAAAGCGGCGATTCCGTGCACGAAACGCACGTTTTATGCCAAGACTGAGCAAAAGCGGCGATTCTGTGCACGAAACGCACGTTTTGTGCCAAAACTGAGCAAAAGCGGCGGTTCTGTGCTCGAAACGCACGTTATTTTCCAAAACTGAGCAAAAGCGGCGATTCTGTGCACGAAACGCACGTTCTGTGCCAAAACTAAGCAAAAGCTGCGATTCTGTGCACGAAACGCAGGTTTTGTGCCAAAACTGAGCAAAAGCGGCGATTCTGTGCACGAAACGCACGTTCTGTGCCAAAACTGAGCAAAAGCGGCGATTTTGTGCACGAAACGCACGCTTTGTGCCAGAAGGAGCAATTCGGTGCGTGAAACGCACGTTTTGTGCACGAAACGCACGCTTTGTGCCAGAAGGAGCAATTCGGTGCGTGAAACGCACGTTTTGTGCCAAAACTAAGCAAAAGCGGCGATTCTGTGCACGAAACGCACGTTTTGTGCCAAAACTGAGCAAAAGCGGCGATTCTGTGCACGAAACGCACGTTTTGTGCCAAAACTGAGCAGAAGCGGCGATTCTGTGCACGAAACGCTCGTTTTGCGCCAAAACTGAGCAAATGCGGCGATTCTGTGCACGAAACGCCCGTTTTGTGCCAAAAGGAGCAATTCGGTGCGTGAAACGTACGGTTTGTGCGAAAACTGAGCAAAACCGGCGATTCTGAGCACGAAACGCACGTTTTGTGCGAAAGCTGAGCAAAAGCGGCGATTCTGTGCACGAAACGACCGTTTTGTGCCAAAAGGAGGAATTCGGTTCGTGAAACGCACGTTTTGTGCCAAAACTGTGCAAAAGCGGCGATTCTGTGCACGAAACGCCGGTTTTCTGCCAAAAGGAGCAACTCGGTGCGTTAAACGCACCTTTTGTTCCAAAACTGAGCAAAAGCGGCGACTCTGTGCACGAAACGCACTTTTTGTGCCAAACCTGAGCAAAGGCGGCGATTCTGTGCACGAAGGGCATGTTTTGTGCCAAAACAGAGCAAAAGCGGCGATTCTGTGCACGAAACGCACTTTTTGTGCCAGAACTGAGCAAAAGCGGCGATTCCGTGCACGAAACGCACGTTTTGTGCCAAAACTGAGCAAAAGCTGCGATTCTGTGCACGAAACGCATGTTTTGTGCCAATAACGAGCAAAAGCGGCGATTCTGAGCACGAAACGCACGTTTTGTGTCAGAAGGAGCAATTCGGTGCGTGAAACGCACGTTTTATGCCAAGACTGAGCAAAAGCGGCGATTCTGTGCACGAAACGCACGTTTTGTGCCAAAACTGAGCAAAAGCGGCGGTTCTGTGCTCGAAACGCACGTTATTTTCCAAAACTGAGCAAAAGCGGCGATTCTGTGCACGAAACGCCCGTTTTGTTCCAAAAGGAGCAATTCGGTGTGTGAAGCGCACGTTTTGTGCCAAAACTGAGCAAAAGCGGCGATTCTGTGCACGAAACGCACGTTTTGTGCCAAAAGGAGCAATTCGGTGCGTGAAACGCACGTTTTGTGCCAAAACTGAGCAAAAGCGGCGATTCTGTGCACGAAACGCCCGTTTTGTGCCAAACCTGTGCAAATGCGGCGATTCTGTGCACGAAACGCATATTTTGTGCCAATAACGAGCAAAAGCGGCGATTCTGAGCACGAAACGCACGTTTTGTGCCAAAACTGATCAAAAGCGACGATTCTGTGCACGAAACGAACGTTTTGCGCCAACACTGAGCAAAAGCGACGATTCTGTGCACGAAATGCCCGTTTTGTGCGAAGAGGAGCAATTCGGTGCGTGAAACGCACGTTTTGTGACAAAACTGAGCAAAACCGGCGATTCTGTGCACGAAACGCATGTTTTGTGCCAATAACGAGCAAAAGCGGCAATTCCGTGCACGAAACGCACGCTTAGTGCCAGACGGAGCAATTCGGTGCGTGAAACGCACGTTTTATGCCAAGACTGAGCAAAAGCGGCGATTCTGTGCACGAAACGCACGTTTTGTGCCAAAACTGAGCAAAAGCGGCAATTTCGTGCACGAAACGCACGCTTAGTGCCAGAAGGAGCAATTCGGTTCGTGAAACGCACGATTTATGCCAAGACTGAGCAAAAGCGGCGATTCTGTGCACGAAACTCACGTTTTGTGTCAAAACTGAGCAAAAGCGGCGATTCTGTGCACGAAACGCATGTTTTGTGCCAATAACGAGCAAAAGCGGCGATTCTGAGCACGAAACGCACGTTTTGTGTCAGAAGGAGCAATTCGGTGCGTGAAACGCACGTTTTATGCCAAGACTGAGCAAAAGCGGCGATTCTGTGCACGAAACGCACGTTTTGTGCCAAAACTGAGCAAAAGCGGCGGTTCTGTGCTCGAAACGCACGTTATTTTCCAAAACTGAGCAAAAGCGGCGATTCTGTGCACGAAACGCCCGTTTTGTGCCAAAAGGAGCAATTCGGTGTGTGAAGCGCACGTTTTGTGCCAAAACTGAGCAAAAGCGGCGATTCTGTGCACGAAACGCACGTTTTGTGCCAAAACTGAGCAAAAGCGGCGATTCTGTGCACGAAACGACCGTTTTGTGCCAAAAGGAGGAATTCGGTTCGTGAAACGCACGTTTTGTGCCAAAACTGTGCAAAAGCGGCGATTCTGTGCACGAAACGCCCGTTTTCTGCCAAAAGGAGCAATTTGGTGCGTGAAACGCATGTTTTGTGCCAATACTGAGCAAAAGCTGCGATTCTGTGCACGAAACGCACGTTTTGTGCCAAAACTAAGCAAAAGCTGCGATTCTGTGCACGAAACGCAGGTTTTGTGCCAAAACTGAGCAAATGCGGCGATTCTGTGCACGAAACGCACTTATTGTGCCAAAACTGAGCAAAAGCGGCGATTTTGTGCACGAAACGCACGCTTTGTGCCAGAAGGAGCAATTCGGTGCGTGAAACGCACGTTTTGTGCACGAAACGCACGCTTTGTGCCAGAAGGAGCAATTCGGTGCGTGAAACGCACGTTTTGTGCCAAAACTAAGCAAAAGCGGCGATTCTGTGCACGAAACGCAGGTTTTGTGCCAAAACTGAGCAATAGCGGCGATTCTGTGCACGAAACGCACGTTTTGTGCCAAAACTGAGCAGAAGCGGCGATTCTGTGCACGAAACGCTCGTTTTGCGCCAAAACTGAGCAAATGCGGCGATTCTGTGCACGAAACGCCCGTTTTGTGCCAAAAGGAGCAATTCGGTGCGTGAAACGTACGGTTTGTGCGAAAACTGAGCAAAACCGGCGATTCTGAGCACGAAACGCACGTTTTGTGCGAAAGCTGAGCAAAAGCGGCGATTCTGTGCACGAAACGACCGTTTTGTGCCAAAAGGAGGAATTCGGTTCGTGAAACGCACGTTTTGTGCCAAAACTGTGCAAAAGCGGCGATTCTGTGCACGAAACGCCGGTTTTCTGCCAAAAGGAGCAACTCGGTGCGTTAAACGCACCTTTTGTTCCAAAACTGAGCAAAAGCGGCGACTCTGTGCACGAAACGCACTTTTTGTGCCAAACCTGAGCAAAGGCGGCGATTCTGTGCACGAAGCGCATGTTTTGTGCCAAAACAGAGCAAAAGCGGCGATTCTGTGCACGAAACGCACTTTTTGTGCCAGAACTGAGCAAAAGCGGCGATTCCGTGCACGAAACGCACGTTTTATGCCAAGACTGAGCAAAAGCGGCGATTCTGTGCACGAAACGCACGTTTTGTGCCAAAACTGAGCAAAAGCGGCGGTTCTGTGCTCGAAACGCACGTTATTTTCCAAAACTGAGCAAAAGCGGCGATTCTGTGCACGAAACGCCCGTTTTGTGCCAAAAGGAGCAATTCGGTGTGTGAAGCGCACGTTTTGTGCCAAAACTGAGCAAAAGCGGCGATTCTGTGCACGAAACGCACGTTTTGTGCCAAAACTGAGCAAAAGCGGCGATTCTGTGCACGAAACGCCCGTTTTCTGCCAAAAGGAGCAATTTGGTGCGTGAAACGCATGTTTTGTGCCAATACTGAGCAAAAGCTGCGATTCTGTGCACGAAACGCACGTTTTGCGCCAAAGCTGAGCAAAAGCGGCGATTCTGTGCACGAAACGCACGTTTTGTGAGATAGCTGAGCAAAAGCGGCGATTCTGTGCACGAAACGCCCGTTTTGTTCCAAAAGGAGCAATTCGGTGTGTGAAGCGCACGTTTTGTGCCAAAACTGAGCAAAAGCGGCGATTCTGTGCACGAAACGCACGTTTTGTGCCAAAAGGAGCAATTCGGTGCGTGAAACGCACGTTTTGTGCCAAAACTGAGCAAAAGCGGCGATTCTGTGCACGAAACGCCCGTTTTGTGCCAAACCTGTGCAAATGCGGCGATTCTGTGCACG
The DNA here is from genome assembly GCA_943735885.1 of Stelis phaeoptera. Taxonomy (NCBI): domain Eukaryota; kingdom Metazoa; phylum Arthropoda; class Insecta; order Hymenoptera; family Megachilidae; genus Stelis; species Stelis phaeoptera. The sequence continues at coordinate 213,775 of CALSEM010000063.1, read as the reverse complement.
AAACGCATATTTTGTGCCAATAACGAGCAAAAGCGGCGATTCTGAGCACGAAACGCACGTTTTGTGCCAAAACTGATCAAAAGCGACGATTCTGTGCACGAAACGAACGTTTTGCGCCAACACTGAGCAAAAGCGACGATTCTGTGCACGAAATGCCCGTTTTGTGCGAAGAGGAGCAATTCGGTGCGTGAAACGCACGTTTTGTGACAAAACTGAGCAAAACCGGCGATTCTGTGCACGAAACGCATGTTTTGTGCCAATAACGAGCAAAAGCGGCAATTCCGTGCACGAAACGCACGCTTAGTGCCAGACGGAGCAATTCGGTGCGTGAAACGCACGTTTTATGCCAAGACTGAGCAAAAGCGGCGATTCTGTGCACGAAACGCACGTTTTGTGCCAAAACTGAGCAAAAGCGGCAATTTCGTGCACGAAACGCACGCTTAGTGCCAGAAGGAGCAATTCGGTTCGTGAAACGCACGATTTATGCCAAGACTGAGCAAAAGCGGCGATTCTGTGCACGAAACTCACGTTTTGTGTCAAAACTGAGCAAAAGCGGCGATTCTGTGCACGAAACGCATGTTTTGTGCCAATAACGAGCAAAAGCGGCGATTCTGAGCACGAAACGCACGTTTTGTGTCAGAAGGAGCAATTCGGTGCGTGAAACGCACGTTTTATGCCAAGACTGAGCAAAAGCGGCGATTCTGTGCACGAAACGCACGTTTTGTGCCAAAACTGAGCAAAAGCGGCGGTTCTGTGCTCGAAACGCACGTTATTTTCCAAAACTGAGCAAAAGCGGCGATTCTGTGCACGAAACGCCCGTTTTGTGCCAAAAGGAGCAATTCGGTGTGTGAAGCGCACGTTTTGTGCCAAAACTGAGCAAAAGCGGCGATTCTGTGCACGAAACGCACGTTTTGTGCCAAAACTGAGCAAAAGCGGCGATTCTGTGCACGAAACGACCGTTTTGTGCCAAAAGGAGGAATTCGGTTCGTGAAACGCACGTTTTGTGCCAAAACTGTGCAAAAGCGGCGATTCTGTGCACGAAACGCCCGTTTTCTGCCAAAAGGAGCAATTTGGTGCGTGAAACGCATGTTTTGTGCCAATACTGAGCAAAAGCTGCGATTCTGTGCACGAAACGCACGTTTTGTGCCAAAACTAAGCAAAAGCTGCGATTCTGTGCACGAAACGCAGGTTTTGTGCCAAAACTGAGCAAAAGCGGCGATTCTGTGCACGAAACGCACTTATTGTGCCAAAACTGAGCAAAAGCGGCGATTTTGTGCACGAAACGCACGCTTTGTGCCAGAAGGAGCAATTCGGTGCGTGAAACGCACGTTTTGTGCACGAAACGCACGCTTTGTGCCAGAAGGAGCAATTCGGTGCGTGAAACGCACGTTTTGTGCCAAAACTAAGCAAAAGCGGCGATTCTGTGCACGAAACGCAGGTTTTGTGCCAAAACTGAGCAATAGCGGCGATTCTGTGCACGAAACGCACGTTTTGTGCCAAAACTGAGCAGAAGCGGCGATTCTGTGCACGAAACGCTCGTTTTGCGCCAAAACTGAGCAAATGCGGCGATTCTGTGCACGAAACGCCCGTTTTGTGCCAAAAGGAGCAATTCGGTGCGTGAAACGTACGGTTTGTGCGAAAACTGAGCAAAACCGGCGATTCTGAGCACGAAACGCACGTTTTGTGCGAAAGCTGAGCAAAAGCGGCGATTCTGTGCACGAAACGACCGTTTTGTGCCAAAAGGAGGAATTCGGTTCGTGAAACGCACGTTTTGTGCCAAAACTGTGCAAAAGCGGCGATTCTGTGCACGAAACGCCGGTTTTCTGCCAAAAGGAGCAACTCGGTGCGTTAAACGCACCTTTTGTTCCAAAACTGAGCAAAAGCGGCGACTCTGTGCACGAAACGCACTTTTTGTGCCAAACCTGAGCAAAGGCGGCGATTCTGTGCACGAAGCGCATGTTTTGTGCCAAAACAGAGCAAAAGCGGCGATTCTGTGCACGAAACGCACTTTTTGTGCCAGAACTGAGCAAAAGCGGCGATTCCGTGCACGAAACGCACGTTTTATGCCAAGACTGAGCAAAAGCGGCGATTCTGTGCACGAAACGCACGTTTTGTGCCAAAACTGAGCAAAAGCGGCGGTTCTGTGCTCGAAACGCACGTTATTTTCCAAAACTGAGCAAAAGCGGCGATTCTGTGCACGAAACGCCCGTTTTGTGCCAAAAGGAGCAATTCGGTGTGTGAAGCGCACGGTTTGTGCCAAAACTGAGCAAAAGCGGCGATTCTGTGCACGAAACGCACGTTTTGTGCCAAAACTGAGCAAAAGCGGCGATTCTGTGCACGAAACGCCCGTTTTCTGCCAAAAGGAGCAATTTGGTGCGTGAAACGCATGTTTTGTGCCAATACTGAGCAAAAGCTGCGATTCTGTGCACGAAACGCACGTTTTGCGCCAAAGCTGAGCAAAAGCGGCGATTCTGTGCACGAAACGCACGTTTTGTGAGATAGCTGAGCAAAAGCGGCGATTCTGTGCACGAAACGCCCATTTTGTGCCAAAAGGAGGAATTCTGTTCGTGAACCGCGCGTTTTGTGCCAAAACTGAGCAAAAGCGGCGATTCTGTGCACGAAACACACGTTTTGTTCCAAAAGGAGGACTTCGGTGCGTGAAACGTACGATTTGGGACAAAACTGAGCAAAACCGGCGATTCTGTGCACGAAACGCACGTTTTGTGAGAAAACTGAGCAAAAGCGGCGATTCTGAGCACGAAACGCACGCTTTGCGCCAAAACTGAGCAAAAGCGGCGATTCTGTGCACGAAACGCCCGTTTTGTGCGAAGAGGAGCAATTCGGTGCGTGAAGCGCACGTTTTGTGACAAAACTGAGCAAAAGCGGCGATTCTGTGCACGAAACGCACTTTTTGTGCCAAAACTGAGCAAAAGCGGCGATCCTGTGCACGAAACGCACGTTTTGCGCCAAAACTGAGCAAAAGCGGCGATTCTCTGCACGAAACGCCCGTTTTGTGCGAAGAGGAGCAATTCGGTGCGTGAAGCGCACGTTTTGTGACAAAACTGAGCAAAAGCGGCGATTCTGTGCACGAAACGCACGTTTTGTGCCAAAACTGAGCAAAAGCGGAGATTCTGTGCTCGAAACGCCTGTTTTGTGCCAAAACTGAGCAAAAGCGGCGATTCTGAGCACGAAGCGTACGTTTTGTGAGAAAGCTGAGCAAAAGCGGCGATTCTGTGCACGAAACGCACGTTTTGCGCCAAAACTGAGATAAGCGGCGATTCTGTGCACGAAACGCCAGTTTTGTGCCAAAACTGAGAAAAAGCGGCGATTCTGTGCACGAAGCGCACGTTTTGCGCCAAAACTGAGCAAAAGCGGCGATTCTGTACGCGAAACCCCCGTTTTGTGCAAAAGGAGGAATTCGGTTCGTGAAACGCACGTTTTGTGCCAAAACTGAGCAAAAGCGGCGATCCTGTGCACGAAACGCACGTTTTGCGCCAAAACTGAGCAAAAGCGGCGATTCTCTGCACGAAACGCCCGTTTTGCACCAAAAGGAGCAATTCGGTGCGTGGAACACACGTTTTGTGCCAAAACTAAGCAAAAGCGGCGATTCTGTGCACGAAACGCACGTTTTGTGCCAACACTGAGCAAAAGCGGCGATCCTGTGCACGGAACGCACGTTTTGCGCCAAAACTGAGCAAAAGCGGCGATTCTCTGCACGAAACGCCCGTTTTGTGCGAAGAGGAGCAATTCGGTGCGTGAAGCGCACGTTTTGTGACAAAACTGAGCAAAAGCGGCGATTCTGTGCACGAAACGCACGTTTTGTGCCAAAACTGAGCAAAAGCGGAGATTCTGTGCTCGAAACGCCCGTTTTGTGCCAAAACTGAGCAAAAGCGGCGATTCTGAGCACGAAGCGTACGTTTTGTGAGAAAGCTGAGCAAAAGCGGCGATTCTGTGCACGAAACGCACGTTTTGCGCCAAAAACTGAGATAAGCGGCGATGCTGTGCACGAAACGCCAGTTTTGTGCCAAAAGGAGGAATTCGGTTCGTGAAACGCACGTTTTGTGCCAAAATTGAGCAAAAGCGGCGATTCTGTGCACGAAATCCAGGTTTTGCGCCAAAACTGAGCAAAAGCGGCGATTCTGTGCACGAAACGCCCGTTTTGTGCCAAAAGGGGCAATTCGGTACGTGAAACGCACGTTTTGTGACAAAACTGAGCAAAAGCGGAGGTTCTGTGCACGAAACGCCCGTTTTGTGCCAAAAGGAGGAATTCGGTTCGTGAAACGCACGTTTTGTGCCAAAACTGAGCAAAAGCGGCGATTCTGTGCACGAAATCCAGGTTTTGCGCCAAAACTGAGCAAAAGCGGCGATTCTGTGCACGAAACGCCCGTTTTGTGCCAAAAGGGGCAATTCGGTACGTGAAACGCACGTTTTGTGACAAAACTGAGCAAAAGCGGACGTTCTGTGCACGAAACGCCCGTTTTCTGCCAAAAGGAGCAATTTGGTGCGTGAAACGCATGTTTTGTGCCAATACTGAGCAAAAGCTGCGATTCTGTGCACGAAACGTACGTTTTGTGCCAAAACTAAGCAAATGCTGCGATTCTGTGCACGAAACGCAGGTTTTGTGCCAAAACTGAGCAAAAGCGGCGATTCTGTGCACGAAACGCCCATTTTGTGCCAAAAGGAGGAATTCTGTTCGTGAACCGCGCGTTTTGTGCCAAAACTGAGCAAAAGCGGCGATTCTGTGCACGAAACACACGTTTTGTTCCAAAAGGAGGACTTCGGTGCGTGAAACGTACGATTTGTGACAAAACTGAGCAAAACCGGCGATTCTGTGCACGAAACGCACGTTTTGTGAGAAAACTGAGCAAAAGCGGCGATTCTGTGCACGAAACGCCCTTTTTGTGCCAAAACTGAGCAAAAGCGGTGATTCTGAGCACGAAACATACGTTTTGTGAGAAAGCTGAGCAAAAGCGGCGATTCTGTGCACGAAACGCACGCTTTGCGCCAAAACTGAGCAAAAGCGGCGATTCTGTGCACGAAACGCACGTTTTGTGCCAAAAGGAGCATTTCGGTACGAGAAACGCACGTTTTGTGACAAAACTAAGCAAAACCGGCGGTTCTGTGCTCGAAACGCACGTTATGTTCCAAAACTGAGCAAAAGCGGCCATTCTGTGCACGAAACGCCCGTTTTGTGCCAAAAGGAGCAATTCGGTGCGTGAAGCGCACGTTTTGTGACAAAACTGAGCAAAAGCGGCGATTCTGTGCACGAAACGCACTTTTTGTGCCAAAACTGAGCAAAAGCGGCGATCCTGTGCACGAAACGCACGTTTTGCGCCAAAACTGAGCAAAAGCGGCGATTCTCTGCACGAAACGCCCGTTTTGTGCGAAGAGGAGCAATTCGGTGCGTGAAGCGCACGTTTTGTGACAAAACTGAGCAAAAGCGGCGATTCTGTGCACGAAACGCACGTTTTGTGCCAAAACTGAGCAAAAGCGGCGGTTCTGTGCTCGAAACGCACGTTATTTTCCAAAACTGAGCAAAGGCGGCGATTCTGTGCACGAAACGCCCGTTTTGTGCCAAAAGGAGCAATTCGGTGTGTGAAGCGCACGTTTTGTGCCAAAACTGAGCAAAAGCGGCGATTCTGTGCACGAAACGCACGTTTTGTGCCAAAACTGAGCAAAAGCGGCGATTCTGTGCACGAAACGCCCGTTTTCTGCCAAAAGGAGCAATTTGGTGCGTGAAACGCATGTTTTGTGCCAATACTGAGCAAAAGCTGCGATTCTGTGCACGAAACGCACGTTTTGTGCCAAAACTAAGCAAAAGCTGCGATTCTGTGCACGAAACGCAGGTTTTGTGCCAAAACTGAGCAAAAGCGGCGATTCTGTGCACGAAACGCACGTTCTGTGCCAAAACTGAGCAAAAGCGGCGATTTTGTGCACGAAACGCACGCTTTGTGCCAGAAGGAGCAATTCGGTGCGTGAAACGCACGTTTTGTGCACGAAACGCACGCTTTGTGCCAGAAGGAGCAATTCGGTGCGTGAAACGCACGTTTTGTGCCAAAACTAAGCAAAAGCGGCGATTCTGTGCACGAAACGCAGGTTTTGTGGCAAAACTGAGCAAAAGCGGCGATTCTGTGCACGAAACGCACGTTTTGTGCCAAAACTGAGCAGAAGCGGCGATTCTGTGCACGAAACGCTCGTTTTGCGCCAAAACTGAGCAAATGCGGCGATTCTGTGCACGAAACGCCCGTTTTGTGCCAAAAGGAGCAATTCGGTGCGTGAAACGTACGGTTTGTGCGAAAACTGAGCAAAACCGGCGATTCTGAGCACGAAACGCACGTTTTGTGCGAAAGCTGAGCAAAAGCGGCGATTCTGTGCACGAAACGACCGTTTTGTGCCAAAAGGAGGAATTCGGTTCGTGAAACGCACGTTTTGTGCCAAAACTGTGCAAAAGCGGCGATTCTGTGCACGAAACGCCGGTTTTCTGCCAAAAGGAGCAACTCGGTGCGTTAAACGCACCTTTTGTTCCAAAACTGAGCAAAAGCGGCGACTCTGTGCACGAAACGCACTTTTTGTGCCAAACCTGAGCAAAGGCGGCGATTCTGTGCACGAAGCGCATGTTTTGTGCCAAAACAGAGCAAAAGCGGCGATTCTGTGCACGAAACGCACTTTTTGTGCCAGAACTGAGCAAAAGCGGCGATTCCGTGCACGAAACGCACGTTTTGTGCCAAAACTGAGCAAAAGCTGCGATTCTGTGCACGAAACGCATGTTTTGTGCCAATAACGAGCAAAAGCGGCGATTCTGAGCACGAAACGCACGTTTTGTGTCAGAAGGAGCAATTCGGTGCGTGAAACGCACGTTTTATGCCAAGACTGAGCAAAAGCGGCGATTCTGTGCACGAAACGCACGTTTTGTGCCAAAACTGAGCAAAAGCGGCGGTTCTGTGCTCGAAACGCACGTTATTTTCCAAAACTGAGCAAAAGCGGCGATTCTGTGCACGAAACGCCCGTTTTGTGCCAAAAGGAGCAATTCGGTGTGTGAAGCGCACGTTTTGTGCCAAAACTGAGCAAAAGCGGCGATTCTGTGCACGAAACGCACGTTTTGTGCCAAAAGGAGCAATTCGGTGCGTGAAACGCACGTTTTGTGCCAAAACTGAGCAAAAGCGGCGATTCTGTGCACGAAACGCCCGTTTTGTGCCAAACCTGTGCAAATGCGGCGATTCTGTGCACGAAACGCATGTTTTGTGCCAATAACGAGCAAAAGCGGCGATTCTGAGCACGAAACGCACGTTTTGTGCCAAAACTGAGCAAAAGCGGCGATTCTGTGCACGAAACGCCCGTTTTGTGCGAAAAGGAGCAATTCGGTGCGTGACACGCGCGTTTTGTGACAAAAGTGAGCAAAAGCGCAGGTTCTGTGCACGAAACGCCCGTTTTGTGCCAAAAGTAGGAATTCGGTTCGTGAAACGCACGTTTTGTGCCAAAACTGAGCAAAAGCGGCGATTCTGTACACGAAACGCCCGTTTTGTGCCAAGAGGAGGAAATCGGTTCGTGAAACGCACGTTTTGTGCCAAGACTGAGCAAAAGCGGCGATTCTGTGCACGAAACCCAGGTTTTGCGCCAAAACTGAGCAAAAGCGGAGATTCTGTGCACAAAACGCAGGTTTTGTGCCAAAACTGAGCAAAAGCGGCGATTCTGTGCACGAAACGCCCGTTTTGTGCCAAAACTGAGAAAAAGCAGCGATTCTGTGCACGAAACGCCCGTTTTGTGCCAAAAGCAGGAATTCGGTTCGTGAAACGCACGTTTTGTGCCAAAACTGAGCTAAAGCGGCGATTCTGTGCACGAAACGCACGTTTTGTGCCAAAGCTGAGCAAAAGCAGCGATTCTGTGCACGAAACGCCCGTTTTGTGCGAACAGGAGCAATTCGGTCCGTGAAACGCACGTTTTGTGCCAAAACTGAGTGAACGCGGCGATTCTGTGCACGAAACGCACGTTTTGTGCCAATAATGAACAAAAGCGGCGATTCTGTGCACGAAACGCAGGTTTTGTGCCAAAACTGAGCAAAAGCGGCGATTCTGTGCACGAAACGCACGTTTTGTGCCAAAACTGAGCAAAAGCGGCGATTCTGTGCACGAAACGCACGTTTTGCACCAAAACCGAGCAAAAGCGGCGATTCTGTACACGAAACGCACATTTTGTGACAAAACTGAGCAAAAGCGGCAATTCTGTGCACGAAACGCCCGTTTTGTGCCAAAACTGTACAAAAGCGGCGATTCTGTGCGCGAAACGCATGTTATGTGCCAATAACGAGCAAAAGCGGCGATTCTGAGCACGAAACGCACGTTTTGTGCCAAAACCGAGCAAAAGCGGCGATTCTGTGCACGAAACGCAGGTTTTGTGCCAAAACTGAGCAAAAGCGGCGATTCCGTGCACGAAACGCCTGTTTTGTTCCAGAAGGAGCAATGCTGGGCGTGAAACCCACGCTTTGCGCCAAAACTGACCAAAAGCGGCGATTCTGTGCACGAAACGCATGTTTTGTGAGAAAGCTGAGCAAAAGCGGCGATTCTGTGCACGAAACGCCCATTTTGTGCCAAAAGGAGGAATTCGGTTCGTGAAACGCACGTTTTGTGCCATAACTGAGCAAAAGCGGCGATTCTGTGCACGAAACGCCCGTTTTGTGCCAAAAGGAGGAATTCGGTTCGTGAAACGCACGTTTTGTGCCAAAACTGAGCAAAAGCGGCGATTCTGTGCACGAAGCGCCCGTTTTGTGCCAAAAGGAGGGATTCGGTTCGTGAAACGCACGTTTTGTGACAATACTGAGCAAAACCGGCGATTCTCTGCACGAAACGCACGTTTTGCGCCAAAACTGAGCAAAAGCGGCGATTCTGTGCACGAAACGTACGTTTTGCGCTAAAACTGAGCAAAAGCGGCGATTCTGTGCACGAAACGCACGTTTTGCGCCAAAACTGAGCAAAACGGCGGTTCTGTGAACGAAACGCGGGATTTGTGCCAAAACTGAGCAAAAGCGGCGATTCTGTGCACGAAACGCAGGTTTTGTGCCAAAACTGAGCAAAAGCGGCGATTCTGTGCACGAAACGCACGTTCTGTGCCAAAACTGAGCAAAAGCGGCGATTTTGTGCACGAAACGCACGCTTTGTGCCAGAAGGAGCAATTCGGTGCGTGAAACGCACGTTTTGTGCACGAAACGCACGCTTTGTGCCAGAAGGAGCAATTCGGTGCGTGAAACGCACGTTTTGTGCCAAAACTAAGCAAAAGCGGCGATTCTGTGCACGAAACGCAGGTTTTGTGGCAAAACTGAGCAAAAGCGGCGATTCTGTGCACGAAACGCACGTTTTGTGCCAAAACTGAGCAGAAGCGGCGATTCTGTGCACGAAACGCTCGTTTTGCGCCAAAACTGAGCAAATGCGGCGATTCTGTGCACGAAACGCCCGTTTTGTGCCAAAAGGAGCAATTCGGTGCGTGAAACGTACGGTTTGTGCGAAAACTGAGCAAAACCGGCGATTCTGAGCACGAAACGCACGTTTTGTGCGAAAGCTGAGCAAAAGCGGCGATTCTGTGCACGAAACGACCGTTTTGTGCCAAAAGGAGGAATTCGGTTCGTGAAACGCACGTTTTGTGCCAAAACTGTGCAAAAGCGGCGATTCTGTGCACGAAACGCCGGTTTTCTGCCAAAAGGAGCAACTCGGTGCGTTAAACGCACCTTTTGTTCCAAAACTGAGCAAAAGCGGCGACTCTGTGCACGAAACGCACTTTTTGTGCCAAACCTGAGCAAAGGCGGCGATTCTGTGCACGAAGCGCATGTTTTGTGCCAAAACAGAGCAAAAGCGGCGATTCTGTGCACGAAACGCACTTTTTGTGCCAGAACTGAGCAAAAGCGGCGATTCCGTGCACGAAACGCACGTTTTGTGCCAAAACTGAGCAAAAGCTGCGATTCTGTGCACGAAACGCATGTTTTGTGCCAATAACGAGCAAAAGCGGCGATTCTGAGCACGAAACGCACGTTTTGTGTCAGAAGGAGCAATTCGGTGCGTGAAACGCACGTTTTATGCCAAGACTGAGCAAAAGCGGCGATTCTGTGCACGAAACGCACGTTTTGTGCCAAAACTGAGCAAAAGCGGCGGTTCTGTGCTCGAAACGCACGTTATTTTCCAAAACTGAGCAAAAGCGGCGATTCTGTGCACGAAACGCCCGTTTTGTGCCAAAAGGAGCAATTCGGTGTGTGAAGCGCACGTTTTGTGCCAAAACTGAGCAAAAGCGGCGATTCTGTGCACGAAACGCACGTTTTGTGCCAAAAGGAGCAATTCGGTGCGTGAAACGCACGTTTTGTGCCAAAACTGAGCAAAAGCGGCGATTCTGTGCACGAAACGCCCGTTTTGTGCCAAACCTGTGCAAATGCGGCGATTCTGTGCACGAAACGCATGTTTTGTGCCAATAACGAGCAAAAGCGGCGATTCTGAGCACGAAACGCACGTTTTGTGCCAAAACTGAGCAAAAGCGGCGATTCTGTGCACGAAACGCCCGTTTTGTGCGAAAAGGAGCAATTCGGTGCGTGACACGCGCGTTTTGTGACAAAAGTGAGCAAAAGCGCAGGTTCTGTGCACGAAACGCCCGTTTTGTGCCAAAAGTAGGAATTCGGTTCGTGAAACGCACGTTTTGTGCCAAAACTGAGCAAAAGCGGCGATTCTGTACACGAAACGCCCGTTTTGTGCCAAGAGGAGGAAATCGGTTCGTGAAACGCACGTTTTGTGCCAAGACTGAGCAAAAGCGGCGATTCTGTGCACGAAACCCAGGTTTTGCGCCAAAACTGAGCAAAAGCGGAGATTCTGTGCACAAAACGCAGGTTTTGTGCCAAAACTGAGCAAAAGCGGCGATTCTGTGCACGAAACGCCCGTTTTGTGCCAAAACTGAGAAAAAGCAGCGATTCTGTGCACGAAACGCCCGTTTTGTGCCAAAAGCAGGAATTCGGTTCGTGAAACGCACGTTTTGTGCCAAAACTGAGCTAAAGCGGCGATTCTGTGCACGAAACGCACGTTTTGTGCCAAAGCTGAGCAAAAGCAGCGATTCTGTGCACGAAACGCCCGTTTTGTGCGAACAGGAGCAATTCGGTCCGTGAAACGCACGTTTTGTGCCAAAACTGAGTGAACGCGGCGATTCTGTGCACGAAACGCACGTTTTGTGCCAATAATGAACAAAAGCGGCGATTCTGTGCACGAAACGCAGGTTTTGTGCCAAAACTGAGCAAAAGCGGCGATTCTGTGCACGAAACGCACGTTTTGTGCCAAAACTGAGCAAAAGCGGCGATTCTGTGCACGAAACGCACGTTTTGCACCAAAACCGAGCAAAAGCGGCGATTCTGTACACGAAACGCACATTTTGTGACAAAACTGAGCAAAAGCGGCAATTCTGTGCACGAAACGCCCGTTTTGTGCCAAAACTGTACAAAAGCGGCGATTCTGTGCGCGAAACGCATGTTATGTGCCAATAACGAGCAAAAGCGGCGATTCTGAGCACGAAACGCACGTTTTGTGCCAAAACCGAGCAAAAGCGGCGATTCTGTGCACGAAACGCAGGTTTTGTGCCAAAACTGAGCAAAAGCGGCGATTCCGTGCACGAAACGCCTGTTTTGTTCCAGAAGGAGCAATGCTGGGCGTGAAACCCACGCTTTGCGCCAAAACTGACCAAAAGCGGCGATTCTGTGCACGAAACGCATGTTTTGTGAGAAAGCTGAGCAAAAGCGGCGATTCTGTGCACGAAACGCCCATTTTGTGCCAAAAGGAGGAATTCGGTTCGTGAAACGCACGTTTTGTGCCATAACTGAGCAAAAGCGGCGATTCTGTGCACGAAACGCCCGTTTTGTGCCAAAAGGAGGAATTCGGTTCGTGAAACGCACGTTTTGTGCCAAAACTGAGCGAAAGCGGCGATTCTGTGCACGAAACGCCCGTTTTGTGCGAAAGCTGAGCAAAAGCGGCGGTTCTGTGCACGAAACCCCCGTTTTCTGCCAAAAGGAGCAATTCGGTGCGTGAAACGCACGTTTTGTTCCAAAACTGAGCAAAGGCGGCGATTCTGTGCACGAATCACACGTTATGTGCCAGAACTGAGCAAAAGCGGCGATTCTGTACACGAAACGCCCGTTTTGTGCCAAAAGGAGGAATTCGGTTCGTGAAACGCACGTTTTGTGCCAAAACTGAGCAAAAGCGGCGATTCTGTGCACGAAGCGCCCGTTTTGTGCCAAAAGGAGGGATTCGGTTCGTGAAACGCACGTTTTGTGACAATACTGAGCAAAACCGGCGATTCTCTGCACGAAACGCACGTTTTGCGCCAAAACTGAGCAAAAGCGGCGATTCTGTGCACGAAACGTACGTTTTGCGCTAAAACTGAGCAAAAGCGGCGATTCTGTGCACGAAACGCACGTTTTGCGCCAAAACTGAGCAAAACGGCGGTTCTGTGAACGAAACGCGGGATTTGTGCCAAAACTGAGCAAAAGCGGCGATTCTGTGCACGAAACGCACGTTTTGTGCCAAAACTGAGAAAAAGCGGCGATTCTGTGCACGAAGCGCACGTTTTGCGCCAAAACTGATCAAAAGCGGCGATTCTGTGCACGAAACGCCCGTTTTGTGCCAAAAGGAGGGATTCGGTTCGTGAAACGCACGTTTTGCGCCAAAACTGAGCAAAAGTGGCGATCCTGTGCACGAAACGCACGTTTTGCGCCAAAACTGAGCAAAAGCGGCGATTCTCTGCACGAAACGCCCGTTTTGTACGAAGAGGAGCAATTCGGTGCGTGAAGCGCACGTTTTGTGACAAAACTGAGCAAAAGCGGCGATTCTGTGCACGAAACGCACTTTTTGTGCCAAAACTGAGCAAAAGCGGCGATTCTGTGCACGAAGAGCCCGTTTTGTGCCAGAAGGAGGGATTCGGTTCGTGAAACGCACGTTTTGTGACAATACTGAGCAAAACCGGCGATTCTCTGCACGAAACGCACGTTTTGCGCCAAAACTGAGCAAAAGCGGCGATTCTGTGCACGAAACGTACGTTTTGCGCTAAAACTGAGCAAAAGCGGCGATTCTGTGCACGAAACGCACGTTTTGCGCCAAAACTGAGCAAAATCGGCGATTCTGTGCACGAAACGTACGTTTTGCGCTAAAACTGAGCAAAAGCGGCGATCCTGTGCACGAAACGCACTTTTTGTGCCAAAACTGAGCAAAAGCGGCGATTCTGTGCACGAAACGCACGTTTTGTGCCAAAACTGAGCAAAAGCGGCGATTCTGTACACGAAACGCCCGTTTTGTGCCAAAAGGAGGAAATCGGTTCGTGAAACGCACGTTTTGTGCCAAGACTGAGCAAAAGCGGCGATTCTGTGCACGAAACCCAGGTTTTGCGCCAAAACTGAGCAAAAGCGGGGATTCTGTGCACGAAACACACGTTTTGTTCCAAAAGGAGGAATTCGGTGCGTGAAACGTACGTTTTGTGCCAACACTGAGAAAAAGCGGCGAGTCTGTGCACGAAACCCCCGTTTTGCGCCAAAAGGAGGAATTCGGTTCGTGAAACGCACGTTTTGTGACAAAACTGAGCAAAACCGGCGATTCTCTGCACGAAACGCACGTTTTGCGCCAAAACTGAGCAAAAGCGGCGATTCTGTGCACGAAACGCCCGCTTTGTGCGAAGAGGAGCAATTCGGTACGTGAAACGCACGTTTTGTGACAAAACTGAGCAAAAGCGCAGGTTCTGTGCACGAAACGCCCGTTTTGTGCCAAAAGTAGGAATTCGGTTCGTGAAACGCACGTTTTGTGCCAAAACTGAGCAAAAGCGGCGATTCTGTACACGAAACGCCCGTTTTGTGCCAAAAGGAGGAAATCGGTTCGTGAAACGCACGTTTTGTGCCAAGACTGAGCAAAAGCGGCGATTCTGTGCACGAAACCCAGGTTTTGCGCCAAAACTGAGCAAAAGCGGAGATTCTGTGCACGAAACGCCCGTTTTGTGCCAAAACTGAGCAAAAGCGGCGATTCTGAGCACGAAACGCCCGTTTTGAGCGAAAAGGAGCAATTCGGTGCGTGACACGCACGTTTTGTGACAAAAGTGAGCAAAAGCGGCAATTCTGTGCACGAAACGCCCGTTTTGTGCCAAAACTGAGCAAAAGCGGCGATTCTGAGCACGAAACGTACGTTTTGTGGGAAAGCTGAGCAAAAGCGGCGATTGTGTGCACGAAACGCACGTTATGTGCCAAAACTATGCAAAAGCGGCGATTCTTTGCACGAAACGCCGGTTTTGTGCCAAAAGGAGGAACTCGGTTCGTGAAACGCACGTTTTGTGCCAAAACTGAGCAAAATCGGCGATTCTGTGCACGAAACGCCCGTTTTGCGCCAAAACAGAGCAAAAGCGGCGATTCTGTGCACGAAACGCCCGTTTTGTGCCAAAAGGAGGAGTTCGGTTCGTGAAACGCACGTTTTGTGCCAAATCTGAGCAAAAGCATCGATTCTGTGCTCGAAATGCGCGTTTTGTGCCAAAAGGAGGAATTATGTTCGTGAAACTCACGTTTTGTGCCAAAACTCAGCAAAAGAGGCGATCCTGTGCACGAAATGCACGTTTTGCGCCAAAACTGAGCAAAAGCGGCGATTCTGCGCACGACACGCCCGTTTTGTGCCGAAAGGAGCAATTCGGTACGTGAAACGCACGTTTTGTGACAAAACTGAGCGAATACGTCCATTCTGAGCACGAAACACACGTTTTGTGCCAAAACTGAGCAAAAGCGGCGATTCTGTGCACGAAACGCACGTTTTGCGCCAAAACCGAGCAAAAGCGGCGATTCTGTGCACGAAACGCCCGTTTTGTGACAAAAGGAGCAATTCGGTTCGTGAAACGCACGTTTTGAGACAAAACTGAGCAAACGCGGCGATTCTGTGCACGAAACCAAGGTTTTGCGCCAAAACTGAGCAAAAGCGGCGATTCTGTGCACGAAGCGCCCGTTTTGTGCCAAAAGGAGCAATTCTGTGCACGAAACGCACGTTTTGTGCCAAAACTGAGCAAAAGCGGCGATTCTGTGCACGAAACGCCCGTTTTGTGCCAAAAGGAGCAATTCGGTGCGTGAAACGTACGGTTTGTGACAAAACTCAGCAAAGCCGGCGATTCTGAGCACGAAACGCACGTTTTGTGCCAAAACTGAGCAAAAGCGGCGATTCTGTGCACGAAACGACCGTTTTGTGCCAAAAGGAGGAATTCGGTTCGTGAAACGCACGTTTTGTGCCAAAACTGAGCAAAAGCGGCGATTCTGTGCACGAAACCCAGGTTTTGCGCCAAAACTGAGCAAAAGCGGAGATTCTGTGCACGAAACGCCCGTTTTGTGCCAAAACTAAGCAAAAGCGGCGATTCTGTGCACGAAACGCATGTTTGGTGAGAAAGCTGAGCAAAAGCGGCGATTCTGTGCATGAAACGCCCATTTTGTGCCAAAAGGAGGAATTCGGTTCGTGAAACGCATGTTTTGTGCCAAAACTGAGCAAAAGCGGCGATTCTGTGCACGAAACGCCCGTCTTGTGCCAAAAGGAGCAATTCGGTACGTGAAACGTACGGTTTGTGACAAAACTCAGCAAAGCCGGCGATTCTGAGCACGAAACGCACGTTTTGTGCCAAAACTGAGCAAAAGCGGCGATTCTGTGCACGAAACGACCGTTTTGTGCCAAAAGGAGGAATTCGGTTCGTGAAACGCACGTTTTGTGCCAAAACTGAGCAAAAGCGGCGATTCTGTGCACGAAACCCAGGTTTTGCGCCAAAACTGAGCAAAAGCGGAGATTCTGTGCACGAAACGCCCGTTTTGTGCCAAAACTAAGCAAAAGCGGCGATTCTGTGCACGAAACGCCCGTTTTGTGCCAAAAGGGGCAATTCGGTACGTGAAACGCACGTTTTGTGCCAAAAATGAGCAAAAGCGGCGATTCTGTGCGCGAAATCCAGGTTCTGTGCCCAAACTGAGCAAAAGCGGCAATTCCGTGCACGAAACGCCTGTTTTGTTCCAGAAGGAGCAATTCGGGGCGTGAAACCCACGTTTTGCGCCAAAACAGCAAAAGCGGCGATTCTGTGCACGAAACGCTCGTTTTGCGCCAAAGTTGAGCAAAAGCGGCGATTCTGTGCATGAAACGCCCGTTTTGTGCGAAGAGGAGCAATTCGGTGTGTGAAACGCCCGTTTTGTGCCAAAACTGTGCAAAAGCGGCGATTCTGTGCACGAAACGCACGTTTTGTGACAAAACTAAGCAAAACCGACGATTCTATGCACGAAACGCACGTTTTGCGCCAAAACTGAGCAAAACGGCGATTCTGTGAACGAAACGCGGGATTTGTGCCAAAACTGAGCAAAAGCGGCGATTCTGTGCACGAAACGCACGTTTTGTGCCAAAACTGAGAAAAAGCGGCGATTCTGTGCACGAAACGCACGTTTTGCGCCAAAACTGAGCAAAAGCGGCGATTCTGTGCACGAAACTCCCGTTTTTCGCCAAAACTGAGCAAAAGCGGCGATTCTCTGCACGAAACGCCCGTTTTGTGCGAAGAGGAGCAATTCGGTGCGTGAAGCGCACGTTTTGTGACAAAACTGAGCAAAACCGGCGATTCTCTGCACGAAACGCACGTTTTGCGCCAAAACTGAGCAAAAGCGGCGATTCTGTGCACGAAACTCCCGTTTTGTGTCAAAAGGAGCAATTCGGTCCGTGAAACGTACGGTTTGTGACAAAACTGAGCAAAACCGTCGATTCTGTGCACGAAACGCACGTTTTGTGCCAAAGTTGAGCAAAAGCGCAGGTTCTGTGCACGAAACGCCCGTTTTGTGCCAAAAGTAGGAATTCGGTTCGTGAAACGCACGTTTTGTGCCAAAACTGAGCAAAAGCGGCGATTCTGTACACGAAACGCCCGTTTTGTGCCAAAAGGAGGAAATCGGTTCGTGAAACGCACGTTTTGTGCCAAGACTGAGCAAAAGCGGCGATTCTGTGCACGAAACCCAGGTTTTGCGCCAAAACTGAGCAAAAGCGGAGATTCTGTGCACGAAACGCCCGTTTTGTGCCAAAACTGAGCAAAAGCGGCGATTCTGAGCACGAAACGCCCGTTTTGAGCGAAAAGGAGCAATTCGGTGCGTGACACGCACGTTTTGTGACAAAAGTGAGCAAAAGCGGCAATTCTGTGCACGAAACGCCCGTTTTGTGCCAAAACTGAGCAAAAGCGGCGATTCTGAGCACGAAACGTACGTTTTGTGGGAAAGCTGAGCAAAAGCGGCGATTGTGTGCACGAAACGCACGTTATGTGCCAAAACTATGCAAAAGCGGCGATTCTTTGCACGAAACGCCGGTTTTGTGCCAAAAGGAGGAACTCGGTTCGTGAAACGCACGTTTTGTGCCAAAACTGAGCAAAATCGGCGATTCTGTGCACGAAACGCCCGTTTTGCGCCAAAACAGAGCAAAAGCGGCGATTCTGTGCACGAAACGCCCGTTTTGTGCCAAAAGGAGGAGTTCGGTTCGTGAAACGCACGTTTTGTGCCAAATCTGAGCAAAAGCATCGATTCTGTGCTCGAAATGCGCGTTTTGTGCCAAAAGGAGGAATTATGTTCGTGAAACTCACGTTTTGTGCCAAAACTCAGCAAAAGAGGCGATCCTGTGCACGAAATGCACGTTTTGCGCCAAAACTGAGCAAAAGCGGCGATTCTGCGCACGACACGCCCGTTTTGTGCCGAAAGGAGCAATTCGGTACGTGAAACGCACGTTTTGTGACAAAACTGAGCGAATACGTCCATTCTGAGCACGAAACACACGTTTTGTGCCAAAACTGAGCAAAAGCGGCGATTCTGTGCACGAAACGCACGTTTTGCGCCAAAACCGAGCAAAAGCGGCGATTCTGTGCACGAAACGCCCGTTTTGTGACAAAAGGAGCAATTCGGTTCGTGAAACGCACGTTTTGAGACAAAACTGAGCAAACGCGGCGATTCTGTGCACGAAACCAAGGTTTTGCGCCAAAACTGAGCAAAAGCGGCGATTCTGTGCACGAAGCGCCCGTTTTGTGCCAAAAGGAGCAATTCTGTGCACGAAACGCACGTTTTGTGCCAAAACTGAGCAAAAGCGGCGATTCTGTGCACGAAACGCCCGTTTTGTGCCAAAAGGAGCAATTCGGTGCGTGAAACGTACGGTTTGTGACAAAACTCAGCAAAGCCGGCGATTCTGAGCACGAAACGCACGTTTTGTGCCAAAACTGAGCAAAAGCGGCGATTCTGTGCACGAAACGACCGTTTTGTGCCAAAAGGAGGAATTCGGTTCGTGAAACGCACGTTTTGTGCCAAAACTGAGCAAAAGCGGCGATTCTGTGCACGAAACCCAGGTTTTGCGCCAAAACTGAGCAAAAGCGGAGATTCTGTGCACGAAACGCCCGTTTTGTGCCAAAACTAAGCAAAAGCGGCGATTCTGTGCACGAAACGCATGTTTGGTGAGAAAGCTGAGCAAAAGCGGCGATTCTGTGCATGAAACGCCCATTTTGTGCCAAAAGGAGGAATTCGGTTCGTGAAACGCATGTTTTGTGCCAAAACTGAGCAAAAGCGGCGATTCTGTGCACGAAACGCCCGTCTTGTGCCAAAAGGAGCAATTCGGTACGTGAAACGTACGGTTTGTGACAAAACTCAGCAAAGCCGGCGATTCTGAGCACGAAACGCACGTTTTGTGCCAAAACTGAGCAAAAGCGGCGATTCTGTGCACGAAACGACCGTTTTGTGCCAAAAGGAGGAATTCGGTTCGTGAAACGCACGTTTTGTGCCAAAACTGAGCAAAAGCGGCGATTCTGTGCACGAAACCCAGGTTTTGCGCCAAAACTGAGCAAAAGCGGAGATTCTGTGCACGAAACGCCCGTTTTGTGCCAAAACTAAGCAAAAGCGGCGATTCTGTGCACGAAACGCCCGTTTTGTGCCAAAAGGGGCAATTCGGTACGTGAAACGCACGTTTTGTGCCAAAAATGAGCAAAAGCGGCGATTCTGTGCGCGAAATCCAGGTTCTGTGCCCAAACTGAGCAAAAGCGGCAATTCCGTGCACGAAACGCCTGTTTTGTTCCAGAAGGAGCAATTCGGGGCGTGAAACCCACGTTTTGCGCCAAAACAGCAAAAGCGGCGATTCTGTGCACGAAACGCTCGTTTTGCGCCAAAGTTGAGCAAAAGCGGCGATTCTGTGCATGAAACGCCCGTTTTGTGCGAAGAGGAGCAATTCGGTGTGTGAAACGCCCGTTTTGTGCCAAAACTGTGCAAAAGCGGCGATTCTGTGCACGAAACGCACGTTTTGTGACAAAACTAAGCAAAACCGACGATTCTATGCACGAAACGCACGTTTTGCGCCAAAACTGAGCAAAACGGCGATTCTGTGAACGAAACGCGGGATTTGTGCCAAAACTGAGCAAAAGCGGCGATTCTGTGCACGAAACGCACGTTTTGTGCCAAAACTGAGAAAAAGCGGCGATTCTGTGCACGAAACGCACGTTTTGCGCCAAAACTGAGCAAAAGCGGCGATTCTGTGCACGAAACTCCCGTTTTTCGCCAAAACTGAGCAAAAGCGGCGATTCTCTGCACGAAACGCCCGTTTTGTGCGAAGAGGAGCAATTCGGTGCGTGAAGCGCACGTTTTGTGACAAAACTGAGCAAAACCGGCGATTCTCTGCACGAAACGCACGTTTTGCGCCAAAACTGAGCAAAAGCGGCGATTCTGTGCACGAAACTCCCGTTTTGTGTCAAAAGGAGCAATTCGGTCCGTGAAACGTACGGTTTGTGACAAAACTGAGCAAAACCGTCGATTCTGTGCACGAAACGCACGTTTTGTGCCAAAGTTGAGCAAAAGCGGCGATTCTGTGCATGAAACGCCCGTTTTGTGCGAAGAGGAGCAATTCGGTGTGTGAAACGCCCGTTTTGTGCCAAAACTGTGCAAAAGCGGCGATTCTGTGCACGAAACGCACGTTACGTGCCAGAACTGAGCAAAAGTGGCGATTCTGTGCACGAAACGCAGGTTTTGTGCCAAAACTGAGCAAAAGCAGCGATTCTGTGCACGAAGCGCATGTTTTGTGCCAAAAGGAGCAATTCGGTGCGTGACACGCGCGTTTTGTGACAAAACTGAGCAAAAGCGGCAATTCTGTGCACGAAACGCCCGTTTTGTGCCAGAACTGTGCAAAAGCGGCGATTCTGTGCACGAAACGCTTGTTTTGTGCCAGAACTGAGCAAAAGCGGCGATTCTGTGCACGAAACGCCCGTTTTCTGCCAAAAGGAGCAATTCGGTGCGTGATACGCACGTTTTGTTCCAAAACTGAGCAAAGGCGGCGATTCTGTGCACGAAACGCACGTTATGTGCCAGAACTGAGGAAAAGCGGCGATTCTGTGCACGAAGCTCACTTTTTGTGCCAAAACTGTGCAAAAGCGGCGATTCTGTGCACGAAACGCCCGTTTTGTGCGAAAAGGAGCAATTCGGTGCGTGACACGCACGTTTTGCGCCAAAACTGAGCAAACGCGGCGATTCTGTGCACGAAACGCCCGCTTTGCGCGAAAAGTAGCAATTCGGTTCGTGACACGCACGTTTTGTGACAAAAGTGAGCAAAAGCGGCAATTCTGTGCACGAAACGCCCGTTTTGTGCCAAAACTGTGCAAAAGCGGCGATTCTGTGCACGAAACGCACGTTATGTGCCAGAACTGAGCAAAAGCGGCGATTCTGTGCACGAAACGCCCGTTTTGTGCCAAAACTATGCAAAAGCAGCGATTCTTTGCACGAAACGCCGGTTTTGTGCCAAAAGGAGGAACTCGGTTCGTGAAACGCACGTTTTGTGCCAAAACTGAGCAAAATCGGCGATTCTGTGCACGAAACGTTCGTTTTGCGCCAAAACAGAGCAAAAGCGGCGATTCTGTGCACGAAACGCCCGTTTTGTGCCAAAAGGAGGAGTTCGGTTCGTGAAACGCACGTTTTGTGCCAAATCTGAGCAAAAGCATCGATTCTGTGCTCGAAATGCGCGTTTTGTGCCAAAAGGAGGAATTATGTTCGTGAAACTCACGTTTTGTGCCAAAACTCAGCAAAAGCGGCGATTCTGTGCACGAAATGCACGTTTTGCGCCAAAACTGAGCAAAAGCGGCGATTCCGTGCACGAAACGCCTGTTTTGTTCCAGAAGGAGCAATTCGGGGCGTGAAACCCACGTTTTGCGCCAAAACTGAGCAAAAGCGGCGATTCTGTGCACGAAACGCCAGTTTTGTGCCAAAACTGTGCAAAAGCGGCGATTCTGTGCACGAAACGCACGTTATGTGCCAGAACTGAGCAAAAGCGGCGATTCTGTGCACGAAACGCCCGTTTTGTGCCAAAAGGAGGGATTCGGTTCGTGAAACGCACGTTTTGTGACAAAACTAAGCAAAAGCGGCGATTCTGTGCACGAAACGCACGTTTTGCGCCAAAACTGAGCAAAAGCGGCGATTCTCTGCACGAAACGCCCGTTTTGCACCAAAAGGAGCAATTCGGTGCGTGAAACGCACGTTTTGTTCCAAAACTGAGCAAAGGCGGCGATTCTGTGCACGAAATGCACATTATGTGCCAGAACTGAGCAAAAGCGGCGATTCTGTGCACGAAGCGCACTTTTTGTGCCAAAACTGTGCAAAAGCGGCTATCCGGTGCACGAAACGCACGTTATGTGCCAGAACTGAGCAAAAGCGGCAATTCTGTGCATGAAGCGTTCGTTTTGTGTCAAAACTATGCAAAAGCGGCGATTCTGCGCACGAAACGCCAGTTTTGTGCCAAAACTGAGCAAAAGCGGCGATTCTGTGCACGAAACGCTCGTTTTGCGCCAAAACAGAGCAAAAGCGGCGATTCTGTGCACGAAACGCCCGTTTTGTGCCAAAAGGGGCAATTCGGTACGTGAAACGCACGTTTTGTGAGAAAGCTGAGCAAAAGCGGCGATTCTGTGCACGAAACGCACGTTTTGCGCCAAAACTGAGCAAAAGCGGCGATTCTGTACACGAAACGCACATTTTGTGACAAAACTGAGCAAAAGCGGCAATTCTGTGCACGAAACGCCCGTTTTGTGCCAAAACTGTACAAAAGCGGCGATTCTGTGCGCGAAACGCATGTTATGTGCCAATAACGAGCAAAAGCGGCGATTCTGAGCACGAAACGCACGTTTTGTGCCAAAACCGAGCAAAAGCGGCGATTCTGTGCACGAAACGCAGGTTTTGTGCCAAAACTGAGCAAAAGCGGCGATTCCGTGCACGAAACGCCAGTTTTGTTCCAGAAGGAGCAATTCTGGGCGTGAAACCCACGCTTTGCGCCAAAACTGACCAAAAGCGGCGATTCTGTGCACGAAACGCATGTTTTGTGAGAAAGCTGAGCAAAAGCGGCGATTCTGTGCACGAAACGCCCATTTTGTGCCAAAAGGAGGAATTCGGTTCGTGAAACGCACGTTTTGTGCCATAACTGAGCAAAAGCGGCGATTCTGTGCACGAAGCGCACGTTTTGCGCCAAAACTGAGCGAAAGCGGCGATTCTGTGCACGAAACGCCCGTTTTGTGCGAAAGCTGAGCAAAAGCGGCGGTTCTGTGCACGAAACGCCCGTTTTCTGCCAAAAGGAGCAATTCGGTGCGTGAAACGCACGTTTTGTTCCAAAACTGAGCAAAGGCGGCGATTCTGTGCACGAATCACACGTTATGTGCCAGAACTGAGCAAAAGCGGCGATTCTGTACACGAAACGCCCGTTTTGTGCCAAAAGGAGGAATTCGGTTCGTGAAACGCACGTTTTGTGCCAAAACTGAGCAAAAGCGGCGATTCTGTGCACGAAGCGCCCGTTTTGTGCCAAAAGGAGGGATTCGGTTCGTGAAACGCACGTTTTGTGACAATACTGAGCAAAACCGGCGATTCTCTGCACGAAACGCCCGTTTTGTGCCAAAACTGAGCAAAAGCGGCGATTCTGAGCACGAAACGTACGTTTTGTGAGAAAGCTGAGCAAAAGCGGCGATTCTGTGCACGAAACGCACGTTTTGCACCAAAACCGAGCAAAAGCGGCGATTCTGTACACGAAACGCACATTTTGTGACAAAACTGAGCAAAAGCGGCAATTCTGTGCACGAAACGCCCGTTTTGTGCCAAAACTGTACAAAAGCGGCGATTCTGTGCGCGAAACGCATGTTATGTGCCAATAACGAGCAAAAGCGGCGATTCTGAGCACGAAACGCACGTTTTGTGAGAAAGCTGAGCAAAAGCGGCGATTCTGTGCACGAAACGCCCGTTTTGTGCCAAAACTGAGAAAAAGCAGCGATTCTGTGCACGAAACGCCCGCTTTGTGCCAAAAGCAGGAATTCGGTTCGTGAAACGCACGTTTTGTGCCAAAACTGAGCTAAAGCGGAGATTCTGTGCACGAAACGCCCGTTTTGTGCCAAAACTGAGCAAAAGCGGCGATTCTGAGCACGAAACGTACGTTTTGTGAGAAAGCTGAGCAAAAGCGGCGATTCTGTGCACGAAACGCACGTTTTGTGCCAAAACTGAGCAAAAGCGGCGATTCTGTGCACGAAACGCACGTTTTGCGCCAAAACTGAGCAAAAGCGGCGATTCTGTGCACGAAACGCCCGCTTTGTGCGAAGAGGAGCCATTCGGTACGTGAAACGCACGTTTTGTGACAAAACTGAGCAAAAGCGCAGGTTCTGTGCACGAAACGCCCGTTTTGTGCCAAAAGTAGGAATTCGGTTCGTGAAACGCACGTTTTGTGCCAAAACTGAGCAAAAGCGGCGATTCTGTACACGAAACGCCCGTTTTGTGCCAAAAGGAGGAAATCGGTTCGTGGAACGCACGTTTTGTGCCAAGACTGAGCAAAAGCGGCGATTCTGTGCACGAAACCCAGGTTTTGCGCCAAAACTGAGCAAAAGCGGAGATTCTGTGCACGAAACGCCCGTTTTGTGCCAAAACTGAGCAAAAGCGGCGATTCTGAGCACGAAACGTACGTTTTGTGAGAAAGCTGAGCAAAAGCGGCGATTCTGTGCACGAAACGCCCGTTTTGTGCCAAAACTGAGAAAAAGCAGCGATTCTGTGCACGAAACGCCCGCTTTGTGCCAAAAGCAGGAATTCGGTTCGTGAAACGCACGTTTTGTGCCAAAACTGAGCTAAAGCGGCGATTCTGTGCACGAAACGCACGTTTTGTGCCAAAGCTGAGCAAAAGCAGCGATTCTGTGCACGAAACGCCCGTTTTGTGCGAACAGGAGCAATTCGGTCCGTGAAACGCACGTTTTGTGCCAAAACTGAGTGAACGCGGCGATTCTGTGCACGAAACGCACGTTTTGTGCCAATAATGAACAAAAGCGGCGATTCTGTGCACGAAACGCAGGTTTTGTGCCAAAACTGAGCAAAAGCGGCGATTCTGTGCACGAAACGCACGTTTTGTGCCAAAACTGAGCAAAAGCGGCGATTCTGTGCACGAAACGCACGTTTTGCACCAAAACCGAGCAAAAGCGGCGATTCTGTACACGAAACGCACATTTTGTGACAAAACTGAACAAAAGCGGCAATTCTGTGCACGAAACGCCCGTTTTGTGCCAAAACTGTACAAAAGCGGCGATTCTGTGCGCGAAACGCATGTTATGTGCCAATAACGAGCAAAAGCGGCGATTCTGAGCACGAAACGCACGTTTTGTGCCAAAACCGAGCAAAAGCGGCGATTCTGTGCACGAAACGCAGGTTTTGTGCCAAAACTGAGCAAAAGCGGCGATTCCGTGCACGAAACGCCTGTTTTGTTCCAGAAGGAGCAATTCTGGGCGTGAAACCCACGCTTTGCGCCAAAACTGACCAAAAGCGGTGATTCTGTGCACGAAACGCATGTTTTGTGAGAAAGCTGAGCAAAAGCGGCGATTCTGTGCACGAAACGCCCATTTTGTGCCAAAAGGAGGAATTCGGTTCGTGAAACGCACGTTTTGTGCCATAACTGAGCAAAAGCGGCGATTCTGTGCACGAAACGCCCGTTTTGTGCCAAAAGGAGGAATTCGGTTCGTGAAACGCACGTTTTGTGCCAAAACTGAGCGAAAGCGGCGATTCTGTGCACGAAACGCCCGTTTTGTGCGAAAGCTGAGCAAAAGCGGCGGTTCTGTGCACGAAACGCCCGTTTTCTGCCAAAAGGAGCAATTCGGTGCGTGAAACGCACGTTTTGTTCCAAAACTGAGCAAAGGCGGCGATTCTGTGCACGAATCACACGTTATGTGCCAGAACTGAGCAAAAGCGGCGATTCTGTACACGAAACGCCCGTTTTGTGCCAAAAGGAGGAATTCGGTTCGTGAAACGCACGTTTTGTGCCAAAACTGAGCAAAAGCGGCGATTCTGTGCACGAAGCGCCCGTTTTGTGCCAAAAGGAGGGATTCGGTTCGTGAAACGCACGTTTTGTGACAATACTGAGCAAAACCGGCGATTCTCTGCACGAAACGCACGTTTTGCGCCAAAACTGAGCAAAAGCGGCGATTCTGTGCACGAAACGTACGTTTTGCGCTAAAACTGAGCAAAAGCGGCGATTCTGTGCACGAAACGCACGTTTTGCGCCAAAACTGAGCAAAATCGGCGATTCTGTGCACTGTGCACGAACGTACGTTTTGCGCTAAAACTGAGCAAAAGCGGCGATCCTGTGCACGAAACGCACTTTTTGTGCCAAAACTGAGCAAAAGCGGCGATTCTGTGCACGAAACGCACGTTTGCGCCAAAACTGAGCAAAAGCGGCGATTCTGTGCACGAAACGCCCGCTTTGTGCGAAGAGGAGCAATTCGGTACGTGAAACGCACGTTTTGTGACAAAACTGAGCAAAAGCGCAGGTTCTGTGCACGAAACGCCCGTTTTGTGCCAAAAGTAGGAATTCGGTTCGTGAAACGCACGTTTTGCGCCAAAACTGAGCAAAAGCGGAGATTCTGTGCTGAAACGCCCCGTTTTGTGCCAAAACTGAGCAAAAGCGGCGATTCTGAGCACGAAACGTACGTTTTGTGAGAAAGCTGAGCAAAAGCGGCGATTCTGTGCACGAAACGCACGTTTTGTGCCAAAACTGAGCAAAAGCGGCGATTCTGTGCACGAAACGCACGTTTTGCGCCAAAACTGAGCAAAAGCGGAGATTCTGTGCACGAAACGCCCGTTTTGTGCCAAAACTGAGCAAAAGCGGCGATTCTGAGCACGAAACGTACGTTTTGTGAGAAAGCTGAGCAAAAGCGGCGATTCTGTGCACGAAACGCCCGTTTTGTGCCAAAACTGAGAAAAAGCAGCAATTCTGTGCACGAAACGCCCGTTTTGTGCCAAAAGCAGGCATTCGGTTCCTGAAACGCACGTTTTGTGCCAAAACTTAGCTAAAGCGGCGATTCTGTGCACGAAACGCACGTTTTGTGCCAAAGCTGAGCAAAAGCAGCGATTCTGTGCACGAAACGCCCGTTTTGTGCGAACAGGAGCAATTCGGTCCGTGAAACGCACGTTTTGTGCCAAAACTGAGTGAACGCGGCGATTCTGTGCACGAAACGCACGTTTTGTGCCAATAATGAACAAAAGCGGCGATTCTGTGCACGAACGCAGGTTTTGTGCCAAAACTGAGCAAAAGCGGCGATTCTGTGCACGAAACGCACGTTTTGTGCCAAAACTGAGCAAAAGCGGCGATTCTGTGCACGAAACGCACGTTTTGCACAAAACCGAGCAAAAGCGGCGATTCTGTACACGAAACGCACATTTTGTGACAAAACTGAGCAAAAGCGGCAATTCTGTGCACGAAACGCCGTTTTGTGCCAAAACTGTACAAAAGCGGCGATTCTGTGCGCGAAACGCATGTTATGTGCCAATAACGAGCAAAAGCGGCGATTCTGAGCACGAAACGCACGTTTTGTGCCAAAACCGAGCAAAAGCGGCGATTCTGTGCACGAAACGCAGGTTTTGTGCCAAAACTGAGCAAAAGCGGCGATTCCGTGCACGAAACGCCTGTTTTGTTCCAGAAGGAGCAATTCTGGGCGTGAAATCCACGCTTTGCGCCAAACTGACCAAAAGCGGCGATTCTGTGCACGAAACGCACGTTTTGTGCGAAAGCTGAGCAAAAGCGGCGATTCTGTGCACGAAACGCCCGTTTTGTGCCAAAAGGAGGAATTCGGTTCCTGAAACGCACGTTTTGTGCCAAAACTGAGTAAAAGCGGCGATTCTGTGCACGAAACGCACGTTTTGTGCGAAAAGGAGCAATGCGGTGCTTGACAAGCACGTTTTGTGCCAAAACTGAGAAAAAGCGGCGGTTCTGTGCACGAACCGCGCGTTTTATGCCAAAACTGAGCAAAAGCGGCGATTCTGTGCACAAAACGCACGTTTTGTGCCAAAACTGAGCAAAAGCGGCGATTCTGTGCACGAAACGCACGTTTTGTGCCAGAAGGAGCAATTCGGGGCGTGAAACCCACGTTTTGTGCCAAAACTGAGCAAAAGAGACGATTCTGTGCACGAAACGCACGTTTTGTGCCAATAATGAACAAAAGCGGCGATTCTGAGCACGAAACGTACGTTTTGTGCCAAAAGGAGCAATTCGGTCCGTGAAACGTACGGTTTGTGACAAAACTGAGCAAAACCGGCGATTCTGTGCACGAAACGCACGTTTTGTGCGAAAGTTGAGCAAAAGCGGCGATTCTGTGCACGAAACGCCCGTTTTGTGCGAAGAGGAGCAATTCGGTGTGTGAAACGCCCGTTTTGTGCCAAAACTGTGCAAAAGCGGCGATTCTGTGCACGAAACGCACCATATGTGCCAGAACTGAGCAAAAGTGGCGATTCTGTGCACGAAACGCAGGTTTTGTGCCAAAACTGAGCAAAAGCAGCGATTCTGTGCACGAAGCGCATGTTTTGTGCCAAAAGGAGCAATTCGGTGCGTGATGCGCACGTTTTGTGACAAAACTGTGCAAGAGCGGCGATTCTATGCACGAAACGCATGTTTTGTGCCAATAACGAGCAAAAGCGGCGATTCTGAGCACGAAACGCACGTTTTGTGCCAAAACTGAGCAAAAGCGGCGATTCTGTGCACGAAACGCCCGTTTTGAGCGAAAAGGAGCAATTCGGTGCGTGACACGCACGTTTTGTGACAAAAGTGAGCAAAAGCGGCAATTCTGTGCACGAAACGCCAGTATTGTGCCAAAACTGTGCAAAAGCGGCGATTCTGTGCACGAAACGCACGTTATGTGCCACAACTGAGCAAAGGCGGCGATTCTGTGCACGAAACGCCCGTTATCTGCCAAAAGGAGCAATTCGGTGCGTGAAACGCACGTTTTGTTCCAAAACTGAGCAAAGGCGGCGATTCTGTGCACGAATCGCACGTTATGTGCTAGAACTGAGCAAAAGCGGCGATTCTGTGCACGAAACGCCAGTTTTGTGCCAAAACTGTGCAAAAGCGGCGATTCTGTGCACGAAACGCACGTTATGTGCCAGAACTGAGCAAAAGCGGTGATTCTGTGCACGAAACGCACGTTTTGTTCCAGAAGGAGCAATTCGGTGCGTGAAACGCACGTTTTGTGACAAATCAGAGCAAAAGCGGCGATTCTGTGCACGAAACGCACGTTTTGTGCGAAAAGGAGGAATTATGTTCGTGAAACGAACGGTTTGTGCCAAAACTGAGCAAAACCGGCGATTCTGTGCACGAAACGCACGTTTTGTGCGAAAGTTGAGCAAAAGCGGCGATTCTGTGCACGAACCACCCGTTTTGTGCCAAAACTGAGCAAATGATGCGATTCTGTGCACGAAACGCACGTTTTGAGCGAAAGCTGAGCGAAAGCGGCGATTCTGTGCACGAAACGCCCGTTTTGTGCCAAAAGGAGCAATTCGGTGTGTGAAACGCACGTTTTGCGGTAAAACTGAGCAAAAGCAGCGATTCTGTGCACGAAACGCTCGTTTTGTGCCAAAACTGAGCAAAAGCGGCGATTCTGTGCACGAAACGCACGTTTTGTGCCAAAACTGAGCAAAGGCGGCGATTCTGTGCACGAAACGCACGTTTTGTGCCAGAAGGAGCAATTCGGGGCGTGAAACCCACGTTTTGTGCCAAAACTGAGCAAAAGAGACGATTCTGTGCACGAAACGCACGTTTTGTGCCAATAATGAACAAAAGCGGCGATTCTGTGCACGAAACGCAGGTTTTGTGCCAAAACTGAGCAAAAGCGGCGATTCTGTGCACGAAACGCACGTTTTGTGCCAAAACTGAGCAAAAGCAGCGATTCTGTGCACGAAACGCATGTTTTGTGAGAAAGCTGAGCAAAAGCGGCGATTCTGTGCACGAAACGCCCATTTTGTGCCAAAAGGAGGAATTCGGTTCGTGAAACGCATGTTTTGTGCCAAAACTGAGCAAAAGCGGCGATTCTGTGCACGAAACGCCCGTTTTGTGCCAAAAGCAGGAATTCGGTTCGTGAAACGCACGTTTTGTGCCAAAACTGAGCAAAAGCGGCGATTCTGTGCACGCAATCCAGGTTTTGTCCAAAACTGAGCAAAAGCGGCGATTCCGTGCACGAAACGCCTGTTTTGTTCCAGAAGGAGCAATTCGGGGCGTGAAACCCACGTTTTGCGCCAAAACAGAGCAAAAGCGGCGATTCTGTGCACTAAACGCTCGTTTTGCGCCAAAACAGAGCAAAAGCGGCGATTCTGTGCATGAAACGCCCGTTTTGTGCCAAAAGGAGGAGTTCGGTTCGTGAAACGCACGTTTTGTGCCAAATCTGAGCAAAAGCATCGATTCTGTGCTCGAAATGCCCGTTTTGTGCCAAAAGGAGGAATTATGTTCGTGAAACGCGCGGTTAGTGTCAAAACTGAGCAAAAGCGGCGATTCTGTGCACGAACCGCACGTTTTGTGAGAAAGCTGAGCAAAAGCGGCGATTCTGTGCACGAAACGCCCATTTTGTGCGAAGAGGAGCAATTCGGTGTGAGAAACGCCCGTTTTGTGCCAAAACTGTGCAAAAGCGGCGATTCTGTGCACGAAACGCACGTTACGTGCCAGAACTGAGCAAAAGTGGCGATTCTGTGCACGAAACGAACTCTTTGTGCCAAAACTGAGCAAAAGCGGCGATTCTGTGCACGAAACGCACGTTTTGCACCAAAACTGAGCAAAAGCGGCGATTCTGTGCACGAAACGCCCGTTTTGTGCGAAAAGGAGCAATTCGGTGCGTGACACGCACGTTTTGTGACAAAACTGAGCAAAACCGGCAATTCTGTGCACGAAACGACCGTTTTGTGAGAAAGCTGAGCAAAAGCGGTGATTCTGTGCACGAAACGCACGTTTTGTGAGAAAGCTGAGCAAAAGCGGCGATTCTGTGCACGAAACGCTCGTTTTGCGCCAAAACTGAGCAAAAGCGGCGATTCTCTGCACGAAACGCCCGTTTTGCACCAAAAGGAGCAATTCGGTGCGTGAAACGCACGTTTTGTGCCTAAAACTAAGCAAAAGCGGTGATTCTGTGCACGAAACGCACGTTTCGTGCCAAAAGGAGGGATTCGGTTCGTGAAACGCACGTTTTGTGACAAAACTAAGCAAAACCGACGATTCTGTGCACGAAACGAACGTTTTGCGCCAAAACTGAGCAAAACGGCGATTCTGTGCACGAAACGCTCGTTTTGCGCCAAAACTGAGCAAAAGCGGCGATTCTGTGCACGAAACGCCCGTTTTGTGCCAAAAGGAGGAATTCGGTTCGTGAAACGCACGTTTTGTGCCAAAACCGAGCAAAAGCGGCGATTCTGTACACGAAACGCACGTTTTGTGACAAAACTGAGCAAAAGCGGCAACTCTGTGCACGAAACGCCCGTTTTGTGAGAAAGCTGAGCAAAAGCGGCGATTCTGTGCACGAAACGCCCGTTTTGTGCCAAAAGGAGCAATTCGGTGCGTGAAACGTACGGTTGTGACAAAACTGAGCAAAACCGGCGATTCTGTGCACGAAACGCACTTTTTGTGCCAAAACTGAGCAAAAGCGGCGATTCTGTGCACGAAACGCCCGTTTTGTGCCAAAAGGAGGGATTCGGTTCGTGAAACGCACGTTTTGTGACAAAACTAAGCAAAACCGACGATTCTGTGCACGAAACGAACGTTTTGCGCCAAAACTGAGCAAAACGCGATTCTGTGAACGAAACGCGGGATTGTGCCAAAACTGAGCAAAAGCGGCGATTCTGTGCACGAAACGCACGTTTTGTGCCAAAACTGAGAAAAAGCGGCGACTCTGTGCACGAAGCGCACGTTTTGCGCCAAAACTGAGCAAAAGCGGCGATTCTGTGCACGAAACGCACGTTTTGTGCCAAAACTGAGCAAAAGCGGCGATTCTGTGCACGAAACGCACGTTTTGTGCGAAGAGGAGCAATTCGGTGCGTGAAGCGCACGTTTGTGACAAAACTGAGCAACACCGGCGATTCTCTGCACGAAACGCACGTTTTGCGCCAAAACTGAGCAAAAGCGGCGATTCTGTGCACGAAACGTACGTTTTGCGCTAAAACTGAGCAAAAGCTGCGATTCTGTGCACGAAACGCACGTTTTGCGCCAAAACTGAGCAAAAGCGGCGATTCACTGCACGAAACGCCCCTTTTGTGCGAAGAGGAGCAATTCGGTGCGTGAAGCGCACGTTTTGTGACAAAACTGAGCAAAACCGGCGATTCTGTGCACGAAACGCACGTTTGTGCCAAAACTGAGCAAAAGCGGCGATTCTGTGCACGAAACACACGTTTTGTTCCAAAAGGAGGAATTCGTGTGCGTGAAACGTACGTTTTGTGCCAAAACTGAGAAAAAGCAGCGATTCTGTGCACGAAACGCCCGTTTTGTGCCAAAAGGGCAATTCGGTACGTGAAACGCACGTTTTGTGACAAAAACTGAGCAGAAGCGCAGGTTCTGTGCACGAAACGCCCGTTTTGTGCCAAAAGTAGGAATTCGGTTCGTGAAACGCACGTTTTGTGCAAACTGAGCAAAAGCGGCGATTCTGTACACGAAACGCCCATTTGTGCCAAAAGGAGGAATTCGGTTCGTGAAACGCACGTTTTGTGCCAAGACTGAGCAAAAGCGGCGATTCTGTGCACGAAACCCAGGTTTTGCGCCAAAACTGAGCAAAAGCGGAGATTCTGTGCACGAAACGCCCGTTTTGTGACAAAACTGAGCGAATCCGTCCATTCTGAGCACGAAACACACGTTTTGTGCCAAAACTGAGCAAAAGCGGCGATTCTGTGCATGAAACGCCCATTTTGTGCCAAAAGGAGGGAATTCGGTTCGTGAAACGCATGTTTTGTGCCAAAACTTAGCAAAAGCGGCGATTCTGTGCACGAAACGCCCGTCTTGTGCCAAAAGGAGCAATTCGGTACGTGAACGTACGGTTTGTGACAAAACTCAGCAAAGCCGCGATTCTGAGCACGAAACGCACGTTTTGTGCCAAAGTTGAGCAAAAGCGGCGATTCTGTGCATGAAACGCCCGTTTGTGCGAAGAGGAGCAATTCGGTGTGTGAAACGCCCGTTTTGTGCCAAAACTGAGCAAAAGCTGCGATTCTGTGCACGAAACGCACGTTTTGCGCCAAAACTGAGCAAAAGCGGCGATTCTGTGCACGAAACGACCGTTTTGTGCCAAAAGGAGGAATTCGGTTCGTGAAACGCACGTTTTGTGCCAAAACTGAGCAAAAGCGGCGATTCTGTGCACGAAACCCAGGTTTTGCGCCGAAACTGAGCAAAAGCGGAGATTCTGTGCACGAAACGCCCGTTTTGTGCCAAAACTAAGCAAAAGCGGCGATTCTGTGCACGAAACGCCCGTTTTGTGCCAAAAGGGGCAATTCGGTACGTGAAACGCACGTTTTGTGCCAAAACTGAGCAAAAGCGGCGATTCTGTGCGCGAAATCCAGGTTCTGTGCCCAAACTGAGCAAAAGCGGCAATTCCGTGCACGAAACGCCTGTTTTGTTCCAGAAGGAGCAATTCGGGGCGTGAAACCCACGTTTTGCGCCAAAACAGCAAAAGCGGCGATTCTGTGCACGAAACGCTCGTTTTGCGCCAAAGTTGAGCAAAAGCGGCGATTCTGTGCATGAAACGCCCGTTTTGTGCGAAGAGGAGCAATTCGGTGTGTGAAACGCCCGTTTTGTGCCAAAACTGTGCAAAAGCGGCGATTCTGTGCACGAAACGCACGTTTTGTGACAAAACTAAGCAAAACCGACGATTCTATGCACGAAACGCACGTTTTGCGCCAAAACTGAGCAAAACGGCGATTCTGTGAACGAAACGCGGGATTTGTGCCAAAACTGAGCAAAAGCGGCGATTCTGTGCACGAAACGCACGTTTTGTGCCAAAACTGAGAAAAAGCGGCGATTCTGTGCACGAAACGCACGTTTTGCGCCAAAACTGAGCAAAAGCGGCGATTCTGTGCACGAAACTCCCGTTTTTCGCCAAAAACTGAGCAAAAGCGGCGATTCTCTGCACGAAACGCCCGTTTTGTGCGAAGAGGAGCAATTCGGTGCGTGAAGCGCACGTTTTGTGACAAAACTGAGCAAAACCGGCGATTCTCTAAACGAAACGCACGTTTTGCGCCAAAACTGAGCAAAAGCGGCGATTCTGTGCACGAAACTCCCGTTTTGTGTCAAAAGGAGCAATTCGGTCCGTGAAACGTACGGTTTGTGACAAAACTGAGCAAAACCGTCGATTCTGTGCACGAAACGCACGTTTTGTGCCAAAGTTGAGCAAAAGCGGCGATTCTGTGCATGAAACGCCCGTTTTGTGCGAAGAGGAGCAATTCGGTGTGTGAAACGCCCGTTTTGTGCCAAAACTGTGCAAAAGCGGCGATTCTGTGCACGAAACGCACGTTACGTGCCAGAACTGAGCAAAAGTGGCGATTCTGTGCACGAAACGCAGGTTTTGTGCCAAAACTGAGCAAAAGCAGCGATTCTGTGCACGAAGCGCATGTTTTGTGCCAAAAGGAGCAATTCGGTGCGTGACACGCGCGTTTTGTGACAAAACTGAGCAAAAGCGGCAATTCTGTGCACGAAACGCCCGTTTTGTGCCAGAACTGTGCAAAAGCGGCGATTCTGTGCACGAAACGCTTGTTTTGTGCCAGAACTGAGCAAAAGCGGCGATTCTGTGCACGAAACGCCCGTTTTCTGCCAAAAGGAGCAATTCGGTGCGTGATACGCACGTTTTGTTCCAAAACTGAGCAAAGGCGGCGATTCTGTGCACGAAACGCACGTTATGTGCCAAAACTGAGGAAAAGCGGCGATTCTGTGCACGAAGCTCACGTTTTGTGCCAAAACTGAGCAAAAGAGACGATTCTGTGCACGAAACGCACGTTTTGTGCCAATAATGAACAAAAGCGGCGATTCTGTGCACGAAACGCAGGTTTTGTGCCAAAACTGAGCAAAAGCGGCGATTCTGTGCACGAAACGCACGTTTTGTGCCAAAACTGAGCAAAAGCAGCGATTCTGTGCACGAAACGCATGTTTTGTGAGAAAGCTGAGCAAAAGCGGCGATTCTGTGCACGAAACGCCCATTTTGTGCCAAAAGGAGGAATTCGGTTCGTGAAACGCATGTTTTGTGCCAAAACTGAGCAAAAGCGGCGATTCTGTGCACGAAACGCCCGTTTTGTGCCAAAAGCAGGAATTCGGTTCGTGAAACGCACGTTTTGTGCCAAAACTGAGCAAAAGCGGCGATTCTGTGCACGCAATCCAGGTTTTGTCCAAAACTGAGCAAAAGCGGCGATTCCGTGCACGAAACGCCTGTTTTGTTCCAGAAGGAGCAATTCGGGGCGTGAAACCCACGTTTTGCGCCAAAACAGAGCAAAAGCGGCGATTCTGTGCACTAAACGCTCGTTTTGCGCCAAAACAGAGCAAAAGCGGCGATTCTGTGCATGAAACGCCCGTTTTGTGCCAAAAGGAGGAGTTCGGTTCGTGAAACGCACGTTTTGTGCCAAATCTGAGCAAAAGCATCGATTCTGTGCTCGAAATGCCCGTTTTGTGCCAAAAGGAGGAATTATGTTCGTGAAACGCGCGGTTAGTGTCAAAACTGAGCAAAAGCGGCGATTCTGTGCACGAACCGCACGTTTTGTGAGAAAGCTGAGCAAAAGCGGCGATTCTGTGCACGAAACGCCCATTTTGTGCGAAGAGGAGCAATTCGGTGTGAGAAACGCCCGTTTTGTGCCAAAACTGTGCAAAAGCGGCGATTCTGTGCACGAAACGCACGTTACGTGCCAGAACTGAGCAAAAGTGGCGATTCTGTGCACGAAACGAACTCTTTGTGCCAAAACTGAGCAAAAGCGGCGATTCTGTGCACGAAACGCACGTTTTGCACCAAAACTGAGCAAAAGCGGCGATTCTGTGCACGAAACGCCCGTTTTGTGCGAAAAGGAGCAATTCGGTGCGTGACACGCACGTTTTGTGACAAAACTGAGCAAAACCGGCAATTCTGTGCACGAAACGACCGTTTTGTGAGAAAGCTGAGCAAAAGCGGTGATTCTGTGCACGAAACGCACGTTTTGTGAGAAAGCTGAGCAAAAGCGGCGATTCTGTGCACGAAACGCTCGTTTTGCGCCAAAACTGAGCAAAAGCGGCGATTCTCTGCACGAAACGCCCGTTTTGCACCAAAAGGAGCAATTCGGTGCGTGAAACGCACGTTTTGTGCCAAAACTAAGCAAAAGCGGTGATTCTGTGCACGAAACGCACGTTTCGTGCCAAAAGGAGGGATTCGGTTCGTGAAACGCACGTTTTGTGACAAAACTAAGCAAAACCGACGATTCTGTGCACGAAACGAACGTTTTGCGCCAAAACTGAGCAAAACGGCGATTCTGTGCACGAAACGCTCGTTTTGCGCCAAAACTGAGCAAAAGCGGCGATTCTGTGCACGAAACGCCCGTTTTGTGCCAAAAGGAGGAATTCGGTTCGTGAAACGCACGTTTTGTGCCAAAACCGAGCAAAAGCGGCGATTCTGTACACGAAACGCACGTTTTGTGACAAAACTGAGCAAAAGCGGCAACTCTGTGCACGAAACGCCCGTTTTGTGAGAAAGCTGAGCAAAAGCGGCGATTCTGTGCACGAAACGCCCGTTTTGTGCCAAAAGGAGCAATTCGGTGCGTGAAACGTACGGTTTGTGACAAAACTGAGCAAAACCGGCGATTCTGTGCACGAAACGCACTTTTTGTGCCAAAACTGAGCAAAAGCGGCGATTCTGTGCACGAAACGCCCGTTTTGTGCCAAAAGGAGGGATTCGGTTCGTGAAACGCACGTTTTGTGACAAAACTAAGCAAAACCGACGATTCTGTGCACGAAACGAACGTTTTGCGCCAAAACTGAGCAAAACGGCGATTCTGTGAACGAAACGCGGGATTGTGCCAAAACTGAGCAAAAGCGGCGATTCTGTGCACGAAACGCACGTTTTGTGCCAAAACTGAGAAAAAGCGGCGACTCTGTGCACGAAGCGCACGTTTTGCGCCAAAACTGAGCAAAAGCGGCGATTCTGTGCACGAAACGCACGTTTTGTGCCAAAACTGAGCAAAAGCGGCGATTCTGTGCACGAAACGCACGTTTTGTGCGAAGAGGAGCAATTCGGTGCGTGAAGCGCACGTTTTGTGACAAAACTGAGCAACACCGGCGATTCTCTGCACGAAACGCACGTTTTGCGCCAAAACTGAGCAAAAGCGGCGATTCTGTGCACGAAACGTACGTTTTGCGCTAAAACTGAGCAAAAGCTGCGATTCTGTGCACGAAACGCACGTTTTGCGCCAAAACTGAGCAAAAGCGGCGATTCACTGCACGAAACGCCCCTTTTGTGCGAAGAGGAGCAATTCGGTGCGTGAAGCGCACGTTTTGTGACAAAACTGAGCAAAACCGGCGATTCTGTGCACGAAACGCACGTTTTGTGCCAAAACTGAGCAAAAGCGGCGATTCTGTGCACGAAACACACGTTTTGTTCCAAAAGGAGGAATTCGGTGCGTGAAACGTACGTTTTGTGCCAAAACTGAGAAAAAGCAGCGATTCTGTGCACGAAACGCCCGTTTTGTGCCAAAAGGGGCAATTCGGTACGTGAAACGCACGTTTTGTGACAAAACTGAGCAGAAGCGCAGGTTCTGTGCACGAAACGCCCGTTTTGTGCCAAAAGTAGGAATTCGGTTCGTGAAACGCACGTTTTGTGCCAAAACTGAGCAAAAGCGGCGATTCTGTACACGAAACGCCCATTTGTGCCAAAAGGAGGAATTCGGTTCGTGAAACGCACGTTTTGTGCCAAGACTGAGCAAAAGCGGCGATTCTGTGCACGAAACCCAGGTTTTGCGCCAAAACTGAGCAAAAGCGGAGATTCTGTGCACGAAACGCCCGTTTTGTGACAAAACTGAGCGAATCCGTCCATTCTGAGCACGAAACACACGTTTTGTGCCAAAACTGAGCAAAAGCGGCGATTCTGTGCATGAAACGCCCATTTTGTGCCAAAAGGAGGAATTCGGTTCGTGAAACGCATGTTTTGTGCCAAAACTTAGCAAAAGCGGCGATTCTGTGCACGAAACGCCCGTCTTGTGCCAAAAGGAGCAATTCGGTACGTGAAACGTACGGTTTGTGACAAAACTCAGCAAAGCCGGCGATTCTGAGCACGAAACGCACGTTTTGTGCCAAAGTTGAGCAAAAGCGGCGATTCTGTGCATGAAACGCCCGTTTTGTGCGAAGAGGAGCAATTCGGTGTGTGAAACGCCCGTTTTGTGCCAAAACTGAGCAAAAGCTGCGATTCTGTGCACGAAACGCACGTTTTGCGCCAAAACTGAGCAAAAGCGGCGATTCTGTGCACGAAACGACCGTTTTGTGCCAAAAGGAGGAATTCGGTTCGTGAAACGCACGTTTTGTGCCAAAACTGAGCAAAAGCGGCGATTCTGTGCACGAAACCCAGGTTTTGCGCCGAAACTGAGCAAAAGCGGAGATTCTGTGCACGAAACGCCCGTTTTGTGCCAAAACTAAGCAAAAGCGGCGATTCTGTGCACGAAACGCCCGTTTTGTGCCAAAAGGGGCAATTCGGTACGTGAAACGCACGTTTTGTGCCAAAACTGAGCAAAAGCGGCGATTCTGTGCGCGAAATCCAGGTTCTGTGCCCAAACTGAGCAAAAGCGGCAATTCCGTGCACGAAACGCCTGTTTTGTTCCAGAAGGAGCAATTCGGGGCGTGAAACCCACGTTTTGCGCCAAAACAGCAAAAGCGGCGATTCTGTGCACGAAACGCTCGTTTTGCGCCAAAGTTGAGCAAAAGCGGCGATTCTGTGCATGAAACGCCCGTTTTGTGCGAAGAGGAGCAATTCGGTGTGTGAAACGCCCGTTTTGTGCCAAAACTGTGCAAAAGCGGCGATTCTGTGCACGAAACGCACGTTTTGTGACAAAACTAAGCAAAACCGACGATTCTATGCACGAAACGCACGTTTTGCGCCAAAACTGAGCAAAACGGCGATTCTGTGAACGAAACGCGGGATTTGTGCCAAAACTGAGCAAAAGCGGCGATTCTGTGCACGAAACGCACGTTTTGTGCCAAAACTGAGAAAAAGCGGCGATTCTGTGCACGAAACGCACGTTTTGCGCCAAAACTGAGCAAAAGCGGCGATTCTGTGCACGAAACTCCCGTTTTTCGCCAAAAACTGAGCAAAAGCGGCGATTCTCTGCACGAAACGCCCGTTTTGTGCGAAGAGGAGCAATTCGGTGCGTGAAGCGCACGTTTTGTGACAAAACTGAGCAAAACCGGCGATTCTCTAAACGAAACGCACGTTTTGCGCCAAAACTGAGCAAAAGCGGCGATTCTGTGCACGAAACTCCCGTTTTGTGTCAAAAGGAGCAATTCGGTCCGTGAAACGTACGGTTTGTGACAAAACTGAGCAAAACCGTCGATTCTGTGCACGAAACGCACGTTTTGTGCCAAAGTTGAGCAAAAGCGGCGATTCTGTGCATGAAACGCCCGTTTTGTGCGAAGAGGAGCAATTCGGTGTGTGAAACGCCCGTTTTGTGCCAAAACTGTGCAAAAGCGGCGATTCTGTGCACGAAACGCACGTTACGTGCCAGAACTGAGCAAAAGTGGCGATTCTGTGCACGAAACGCAGGTTTTGTGCCAAAACTGAGCAAAAGCAGCGATTCTGTGCACGAAGCGCATGTTTTGTGCCAAAAGGAGCAATTCGGTGCGTGACACGCGCGTTTTGTGACAAAACTGAGCAAAAGCGGCAATTCTGTGCACGAAACGCCCGTTTTGTGCCAGAACTGTGCAAAAGCGGCGATTCTGTGCACGAAACGCTTGTTTTGTGCCAGAACTGAGCAAAAGCGGCGATTCTGTGCACGAAACGCCCGTTTTCTGCCAAAAGGAGCAATTCGGTGCGTGATACGCACGTTTTGTTCCAAAACTGAGCAAAGGCGGCGATTCTGTGCACGAAACGCACGTTATGTGCCAAAACTGAGGAAAAGCGGCGATTCTGTGCACGAAGCTCACTTTTTGTGCCAAAACTGTGCAAAAGCGGCGATTCTGTGCACGAAACGCCCGTTTTGTGCGAAAAGGAGCAATTCGGTGCGTGACACGCACGTTTTGCGCCAAAACTGAGCAAACGCGGCGATTCTGTGCACGAAACGCCCGCTTTGTGCGAAAAGTAGCAATTCGGTGCGTGACACGCACGTTTTGTGACAAAAGTGAGCAAAAGCGGCAATTCTGTGCACGAAACGCCCGTTTTGTGCCAAAACTGTGCAAAAGCGGCGATTCTGTGCACGAAACGCACGTTATGTGCCAGAACTGAGCAAAAGCGGCGATTCTGTGCACGAAACGCCCGTTTTGTGCCAAAACTATGCAAAAGCGGCGATTCTTAGCACGAAACGCCGGTTTTGTGCCAAAAGGAGGAACTCGGTTCGCGAAACGCACGTTTTGTGCCAAAACTGAGCAAAATCGACGATTCTGTGCACGAAACGTTCGTTTTGCGCCAAAACAGAGCAAAAGCGGCGATTCTGTGCTCGAAATGCGCGTTTTGTGCCAAAAGGAGGAATTATGTTCGTGAAACGCACGTTTTGTGCCAAATCTGAGCAAAAGCGGCGATTCTGTGCACGAAATGCACGTTTTGCGCCAAAACTGAGCAAAAGCGGCGATTCCGTGCACGAAACGCCTGTTTTGTTCCAGAAGGAGCAATTCGGGGCGTGAAACCCACGTTTTGCGCCAAAACTGACCAAAAGCGGCGATTCTGTGCACGAAACGCCCGTTTTGTGACAAAAGGAGGAATTCGGTTCGTGAAACGCACGTTTTGTGCCAAAACTGAGCAAACGCGGCGATTCTGTGCACGAAACCCAGGTTTTGCGCCAAAACTGAACAAAAGCGGCGATTCTGTGCACGAGGCGCATGTTTTGTGCCAAAACTGTGCAAAAGCGGCGATTCTGTGCACGAAACGCCCGTTTTGTGCCAAAAGGAGCAATTCGGTGTGTGAAGCGCACGTTTTGCGCCAAAACTGAGCAAAGGCGGCGATTCTGTGCACGAAATGCACGTTATGTGCCAGAACTGAGCAAAAGCGGCGAATCTGTGCACGAAGCGCACGTTTTGCGCCAAAACCGAGCAAAAGCGGCGATTCTGTGCACGAAACGCCCATTTTGTGACAAAAGGAGGAATTCGGTTCGTGAAACGCACGTTTTGTGACAAAACTAAGCAAAACCGACGATTCTGTGCACGAAACGAACGTTTTGCGCCAAAACTGAGCAAAACGGCGATTCTGTGAACGAAACGCGGGATTGTGCCAAAACTGAGCAAAAGCGGCGATTCTGTGCACGAAACGCACGTTTTGTGCCAAAACTGAGAAAAAGCGGCGATTCTGTGCACGAAGCGCACGTTTTGCGCCAAAACTGAGCAAAAGCGGCGATTCTGTACACGAAACCCCCGTTTTGTGCCAAAAGGAGGAATTCGGTTCGTGAAACGCATGTT
Organism: Stelis phaeoptera; assembly: GCA_943735885.1. Lineage (NCBI taxonomy): Eukaryota > Metazoa > Arthropoda > Insecta > Hymenoptera > Megachilidae > Stelis > Stelis phaeoptera. Next base: position 172,925 of record CALSEM010000063.1, on the reverse strand, counting down.
TTGTGCCAAAACTTAGCAAAAGCGGCGATCCTGTGCACGAAACGCACGTTTTGCGCCAAAACTGAGCAAAAGCGGCGATTCTCTGCACGAAACGCCCGTTTTGCACCAAAAGGAGCAATTCGGTGCGTGAAACGCACGTTTTGTGCCAAAACTAAGCAAAAGCGGTGATTCTGTGCACGAAACGCACGTTTCGTGCCAAAACTGAGAAAAAGCGGCGATTCTGTGCACGAGACGCACGTTTTGCGCCAAAACTGAGCAAAACGGCGATTCTGTGAACGAAACGCGGGATTTGTGCCAAAACTGAGCAAAAGCGGCGGTTCTGTGCACGAAACGCACGTTTTGTGCCAAAACTGAGAAAAAGCGGCGATTCTGTGCGCCAAGCGCACGTTTTGCGCCAAAACTGAGCAAAAGCGGCGATTCTGTACACGAAACCCCCGTTTTGTGCCAAAAGGAGGAATTCGGTTCGTGAAACGCACGTTTTGTGCCAAAACTGAGCAAAAGCGGCGATCCTGTGCACGAAACGCACGTTTTTCGCCAAAACCGAGCAAAAGCGGCGATTCTCTGCACGAAACGCCCGTTTTGTGCGAAGAGGAGCAATTCGGTGCGTGAAGCGCACGTTTTGTGACAAAACTGAGCAACACCGGCGATTCTCTGCACGAAACGCACGTTTTGCGCCAAAACTGAGCAAAAGCGGCGATTCTGTGCACGAAACGTACGTTTTGCGCTAAAACTGAGCAAAAGCTGCGATTCTGTGCACGAAACGCACGTTTTGCGCCAAAACTGAGCAAAAGCGGCGATTCACTGCACGAAACGCCCCTTTTGTGCGAAGAGGAGCAATTCGGTGCGTGAAGCGCACGTTTTGTGACAAAACTGAGCAAAACCGGCGATTCTGTGCACGAAACGCACGTTTTGTGCCAAAACTGAGCAAAAGCGGCGATTCTGTGCACGAAACACACGTTTTGTTCCAAAAGGAGGAATTCGGTGCGTGAAACGTACGTTTTGTGCCAAAACTGAGAAAAAGCGGCGATTCTGTGCACGAAACACCCGTTTTGTGCCAAAAGGGGCAATTCGGTACGTGAAACGCACGTTTTGTGACAAAACTGAGCAAAAGCGGCGATTCTGTACACGAAACGCCCATTTGTGCCAAAAGGAGGAATTCGGTTCGTGAAACGCACGTTTTGTGCCAAGACTGAGCAAAAGCGGCGATTCTGTGCACGAAACCCAGGTTTTGCGCCAAAACTGAGCAAAAGCGGAGATTCTGTGCACGAAACGCCCGTTTTGTGCCAAAACTGAGCAAAAGCGGCGATTCTGAGCACGAAACGTACGTTTTGTGGGAAAGCTGAGCAAAAGCGGCGATTGTGTGCACGAAACGCACGTTTTGTGCCAAAACTATGCAAAAGCGGCGATTCTTTGCACGAAACGCCGGATTTGTGCCAAAAGGAGGAACTCGGTTCGTGAAACGCACGTTTTGTGCCAAAACTGAGCAAAATCGGCGATTCTGTGCACGAAACGCCCGTTTTGTGCCAAAAGGAGGAGTTCGGTTCGTGAAACGCACGTTTTGTGCCAAATCTGAGCAAAAGCATCGATTCTGTGCTCGAAATGCGCGTTTTGTGCCAAAAGGAGGAATTATGTTCGTGAAACTCACGTTTTGTGCCAAAACTCAGCAAAAGCGGCGATTCTGTGCACGAAATGCACGTTTTGCGCCAAAACTGAGCAAAAGCGGCGATTCTGTGCACGAAACGCATGTTTGGTGAGAAAGCTGAGCAAAAGCGGCGATTCTGTGCATGAAACGCCCATTTTGTGCCAAAAGGAGGAATTCGGTTCGTGAAACGCATGTTTTGTGCCAAAACTGAGCAAAAGCGGCGATTCTGTGCACGAAACGCCCGTCTTGTGCCAAAAGGAGCAATTCGGTACGTGAAACGTACGGTTTGTGACAAAACTCAGCAAAGCCGGCGATTCTGAGCACGAAACGCACGTTTTGTGCCAAAACTAAGCAAAAGCGGCGATTCTGTGCACGAAACGCCCGTTTTGTGCCAAAAGGGGCAATTCGGTACGTGAAACGCACGTTTTGTGCCAAAACTGAGCAAAAGCGGCGATTCTGTGCGCGAAATCCAGGTTTTGTGCCCAAACTGAGCAAAAGCGGCGATTCTGTGCACGAAACGCTCGTTTTGCGCCAAAGTTGAGCAAAAGCGGCGATTCTGTGCATGAAACGCCCGTTTTGTGCGAAGAGGAGCAATTCGGTGTTTGAAACGCCCGTTTTGTGCCAAAACTGTGCAAAAGCGGCGATTCTGTGCACGAAACGCACGTTTTGTGACAAAACTAAGCAAAACCGACGATTCTATGCACGAAACGCACGTTTTGCGCCAAAACTGAGCAAAACGGCGATTCTGTGAACGAAACGCGGGATTTGTGCCAAAACTGAGCAAAAGCGGCGATTCTGTGCACGAAACGCACGTTTTGTGCCAAAACTGAGAAAAAGCGGCGATTCTGTGCACGAAACGCACGTTTTGCGCCAAAACTGAGCAAAAGCGGCGATTCTGTGCACGAAACTCCCGTTTTTCGCCAAAACTGAGCGAAAGCGGCGATTCTCTGCACGAAACGCCCGTTTTGTGCGAAGAGGAGCAATTCGGTGCGTGAAGCGCACGTTTTGTGACAAAACTGAGCAAAACCGGCGATTCTCTGCACGAAACGCACGTTTTGCGCCAAAACTGAGCAAAAGCGGCGATTCTGTGCACGAAACTCCCGTTTTGTGTCAAAAGGAGCAATTCGGTCCGTGAAACGTACGGTTTGTGACAAAACTGAGCAAAACCGTCGATTCTGTGCACGAAACGCACGTTTTGTGCCAAAGTTGAGCAAAAGCGGCGATTCTGTGCATGAAACGCCCGTTTTGTGCGAAGAGGAGCAATTCGGTGTGTGAAACGCCCGTTTTGTGCCAAAACTGTGCAAAAGCGGCGATTCTGTGCACGAAACGCACGTTACGTGCCAGAACTGAGCAAAAGTGGCGATTCTGTGCACGAAACGCAGGTTTTGTGCCAAAACTGAGCAAAAGCAGCGATTCTGTGCACGAAGCGCATGTTTTGTGCCAAAAGGAGCAATTCGGTGCGTGACACGCGCGTTTTGTGACAAAACTGAGCAAAAGCGGCAATTCTGTGCACGAAACGCCCGTTTTGTGCCAGAACTGTGCAAAAGCGGCGATTCTGTGCACGAAACGCTTGTTTTGTGCCAGAACTGAGCAAAAGCGGCGATTCTGTGCACGAAACGCCCGTTTTCTGCCAAAAGGAGCAATTCGGTGCGTGATACGCACGTTTTGTTCCAAAACTGAGCAAAGGCGGCGATTCTGTGCACGAAACGCACGTTATGTGCCAGAACTGAGCAAAAGCGGCGATTCTGTGCACGAAGCTCACTTTTTGTGCCAAAACTGTGCAAAAGCGGCGATTCTGTGCACGAAACGCCCGTTTTGTGCGAAAAGGAGCAATTCGGTGCGTGACACGCACGTTTTGCGCCAAAACTGAGCAAACGCGGCGATTTTGTGCACGAAACGCCCGCTTTGTGCGAAAAGTAGCAATTCGGTGCGTGACACGCACGTTTTGTGACAAAAGTGAGCAAAAGCGGCAATTCTGTGCACGAAACGCCCGTTTTGTGCCAAAACTGTGCAAAAGCGGCGATTCTGTGCACGAAACGCACGTTATGTGCCAGAACTGAGCAAAAGCGGCGATTCTGTGCACGATACGCCCGTTTTGTGCCAAAACTATGCAAAAACGGCGATTCTTTGCACGAAACGCCGGTTTTGTGCCAAAAGGAGGAACTCGGTTCGTGAAACGCACGTTTTGTGCCAAAACTGAGCAAAATCGGCGATTCTGTGCACGAAACGCCCGTTTTGTGACAAAAGGAGGAATTCGGTTCGTGAAACGCACGTTTTGTGCCAAAACTGAGCAAACGCGGCGATTCTGTGCACGAAACCCAGGTTTTGCGCCAAAACTGAACAAAAGCGGCGATTCTGTGCACGAGGCGCATGTTTTGTGCCAAAACTGTGCAAAAGCGGCGATTCTGTGCACGAAACGCCCGTTTTGTGCCAAAAGGAGCAATTCGGTGTGTGAAGCGCACGTTTTGCGCCAAAACTGAGCAAAGGCGGCGATTCTGTGCACGAAATGCACGTTATGTGCCAGAACTGAGCAAAAGCGGCGATTCTGTGCACGAAGCGCACGTTTTGCGCCAAAACTGAGCAAAAGCGGCGATTCTGTGCACGAAACGCCAGTTTTGTGCCAAAACTGTGCAAAAGCGGCGATTCTGTGCACGAAACGCCCGTTTTGTGCGAAAAGGAGCAATTCGGTGCGTGACACGCACGTTTTGCGCCAAAACTGAGCAAACGCGGCGATTCTGTGCACGAAACGCCCGCTTTGTGCGAAAAGTAGCAATTCGGTGCGTGACACGCACGTTTTGTGACAAAAGTGAGCAAAAGCGGCAATTCTGTGCACGAAACGCCCGTTTTGTGCCAAAACTGTGCAAAAGCGGCGATTCTGTGCACGAAACGCACGTTATGTGCCAGAACTGAGCAAAAGCGGCGATTCTGTGCACGAAACGCCCGTTTTGTGCCAAAACTATGCAAAAACGGCGATTCTTTGCACGAAACGCCGGTTTTGTGCCAAAAGGAGGAACTCGGTTCGTGAAACGCACGTTTTGTGCCAAAACTGAGCAAAATCGGCGATTCTGTGCACGAAACGTTCGTTTTGCGCCAAAACAGAGCAAAAGCGGCGATTCTGTGCACGAAACGCCCGTTTTGTGCCAAAAGGAGGAGTTCGGTTCGTGAAACGCACGTTTTGTGCCAAATCTGAGCAAAAGCATCGATTCTGTGCTCGAAATGCGCGTTTTGTGCCAAAAGGAGGAATTATGTTCGTGAGACTCACGTTTTGTGCCAAAACTCAGCAAAAGCGGCGATTCTGTGCACGAAATGCACGTTTTGCGCCAAAACTGAGCAAAAGCGGCGATTCCGTGCACGAAACGCCTGTTTTGTTCCAGAAGGAGCAATTCGGGGCGTGAAACCCACGTTTTGCGCCAAAACTGACCAAAAGCGGCGATTCTGTGCACGAAACGCCCGTTTTGTGACAAAAGGAGGAATTCGGTTCGTGAAACGCACGTTTTGTGCCAAAACTGAGCAAACGCGGCGATTCTGTGCACGAAACCCGGGTTTTGCGCCAAAACTGAACAAAAGCAGCGATTCTGTGCACGAGGCGCATGTTTTGTGCCAAAACTGAGCAAAAGCAGCGATTCTGTGCACGAAGCGCATGTTTTGTGCCAAAAGGGGCAATTCGGTGCGTGACACGCGCGTTTTGTGACAAAACTGAGCAAAAGCGGCAATTCTGTGCACGAAACGCCCGTTTTGTGCCAGAACTGTGCAAAAGCGGCGATTCTGTGCACGAAACGCTTGTTTTGTGCCAGAACTGAGCAAAAGCGGCGATTCTGTGCACGAAACGCCCGTTTTCTGCCAAAAGGAGCAATTCGGTGCGTGATACGCACGTTTTGTTCCAAAACTGAGCAAAGGCGGCGATTCTGTGCACGAAACGCACGTTATGTGCCAGAACTGAGCAAAAGCGGCGATTCTGTGCACGAAGCTCACTTTTTGTGCCAAAACTGTGCAAAAGCGGCGATTCTGTGCACGAAACGCCCGTTTTGTGCGAAAAGGAGCAATTCGGTGCGTGACACGCACGTTTTGCGCCAAAACTGAGCAAACGCGGCGATTATGTGCACGAAACGCCCGCTTTGTGCGAAAAGTAGCAATTCGGTGCGTGACACGCACGTTTTGTGACAAAAGTGAGCAAAAGCGGCAATTCTGTGCACGAAACGCCCGTTTTGTGCAAAACTGTGCAAAAGCGGCGATTCTGTGCACGAAACGCACGTTATGTGCCAGAACTGAGCAAAAGCGGCGATTCTGTGCACGAAACGCCCGTTTTGTGCCAAAACTATGCAAAAACGGCGATTCTTTGCACGAAACGCCGGTTTTGTGCCAAAAGGAGGAACTCGGTTCGTGAAACGCACGTTTTGTGCCAAAACTGAGCAAAATCGGCGTTTCTGTGCACGAAACGCCCGTTTTGTGACAAAAGGAGGAATTCGGTTCGTGAAACGCACGTTTTGTGCCAAAACTGAGCAAACGCGGCGATTCTGTGCACGAAACCCAGGTTTTGCGCCAAAACTGAACAAAAGCGGCGATTCTGTGCACGAGGCGCATGTTTTGTGCCAAAAGGAGCAATTCGGTGTGTGAAGCGCACGTTTTGCGCCAAAACTGAGCAAACGCGGCGATTCTGTGCACGAAACCCAGGTTTTGCGCCAAAACTGAACAAAAGCGGCGATTCTGTGCACGAGGCGCATGTTTTGTGCCAAAACTGTGCAAAAGCGGCGATTCTGTGCACGAAACGCCCGTTTTGTGCCAAAAGGAGCAATTCGGTGTGTGAAGCGCACGTTTTGCGCCAAAACTGAGCAAAGGCGGCGATTCTGTGCACGAAATGCACGTTATGTGCCAGAACTGAGCAAAAGCGGCGATTCTGTGCACGAAGCGCACGTTTTGCGCCAAAACTGAGCAAAAGCGGCGATTCTGTGCACGAAACGCCAGTTTTGTGCCAAAACTGTGCAAAAGCGGCGATTCTGTGCACGAAACGCCCGTTTTGTGCGAAAAGGAGCAATTCGGTGCGTGACACGCACGTTTTGCGCCAAAACTGAGCAAACGCGGCGATTCTGTGCACGAAACGCCCGCTTTGTGCGAAAAGTAGCAATTCGGTGCGTGACACGCACGTTTTGTGACAAAAGTGAGCAAAAGCGGCAATTCTGTGCACGAAACGCCCGTTTTGTGCCAAAACTGTGCAAAAGCGGCGATTCTGTGCACGAAACGCACGTTATGTGCCAGAACTGAGCAAAAGCGGCGATTCTGTGCACGAAACGCCCGTTTTGTGCCAAAACTATGCAAAAACGGCGATTCTTTGCACGAAACGCCGGTTTTGTGCCAAAAGGAGGAACTCGGTTCGTGAAACGCACGTTTTGTGCCAAAACTGAGCAAAATCGGCGATTCTGTGCACGAAACGTTCGTTTTGCGCCAAAACAGAGCAAAAGCGGCGATTCTGTGCACGAAACGCCCGTTTTGTGCCAAAAGGAGGAGTTCGGTTCGTGAAACGCACGTTTTGTGCCAAATCTGAGCAAAAGCATCGATTCTGTGCTCGAAATGCGCGTTTTGTGCCAAAAGGAGGAATTATGTTCGTGAGACTCACGTTTTGTGCCAAAACTCAGCAAAAGCGGCGATTCTGTGCACGAAATGCACGTTTTGCGCCAAAACTGAGCAAAAGCGGCGATTCCGGGCACGAAACGCCTGTTTTGTTCCAGAAGGAGCAATTCGGGGCGTGAAACCCACGTTTTGCGCCTAAACTGACCAAAAGCGGCGATTCTGTGCACGAAACGCCCGTTTTGTGACAAAAGGAGGAATTCGGTTCGTGAAACGCACGTTTTGTGCCAAAACTGAGCAAACGCGGCGATTCTGTGCACGAAACCCGGGTTTTGCGCCAAAACTGAACAAAAGCAGCGATTCTGTGCACGAGGCGCATGTTTTGTGCCAAAACTGAGCAAAAGCAGCGATTCTGTGCACGAAGCGCATGTTTTGTGCCAAAAGGGGCAATTCGGTGCGTGACACGCGCGTTTTGTGACAAAACTGAGCAAAAGCGGCAATTCTGTGCACGAAACGCCCGTTTTGTGCCAGAACTGTGCAAAAGCGGCGATTCTGTGCACGAAACGCTTGTTTTGTGCCAGAACTGAGCAAAAGCGGCGATTCTGTGCACGAAACGCCCGTTTTCTGCCAAAAGGAGCAATTCGGTGCGTGATACGCACGTTTTGTTCCAAAACTGAGCAAAGGCGGCGATTCTGTGCACGAAACGCACGTTATGTGCCAGAACTGAGCAAAAGCGGCGATTCTGTGCACGAAGCTCACTTTTTGTGCCAAAACTGTGCAAAAGCGGCGATTCTGTGCACGAAACGCCCGTTTTGTGCGAAAAGGAGCAATTCGGTGCGTGACACGCACGTTTTGCGCCAAAACTGAGCAAACGCGGCGATTATGTGCACGAAACGCCCGCTTTGTGCGAAAAGTAGCAATTCGGTGCGTGACACGCACGTTTTGTGACAAAAGTGAGCAAAAGCGGCAATTCTGTGCACGAAACGCCCGTTTTGTGCCAAAACTGTGCAAAAGCGGCGATTCTGTGCACGAAACGCACGTTATGTGCCAGAACTGAGCAAAAGCGGCGATTCTGTGCACGAAACGCCCGTTTTGTGCCAAAACTATGCAAAAACGGCGATTCTTTGCACGAAACGCCGGTTTTGTGCCAAAAGGAGGAACTCGGTTCGTGAAACGCACGTTTTGTGCCAAAACTGAGCAAAATCGGCGTTTCTGTGCACGAAACGCCCGTTTTGTGACAAAAGGAGGAATTCGGTTCGTGAAACGCACGTTTTGTGCCAAAACTGAGCAAACGCGGCGATTCTGTGCACGAAACCCAGGTTTTGCGCCAAAACTGAACAAAAGCGGCGATTCTGTGCACGAGGCGCATGTTTTGTGCCAAAACTGTGCAAAAGCGGCGATTCTGTGCACGAAACGCCCGTTTTGTGCCAAAAGGAGCAATTCGGTGTGTGAAGCGCACGTTTTGCGCCAAAACTGAGCAAAGGCGGCGATTCTGTGCACGAAATGCACGTTATGTGCCAGAACTGAGCAAAAGCGGCGATTCTGTGCACGAAGCGCACGTTTTGCGCCAAAACTGAGCAAAAGCGGCGATTCTGTGCACGAAACGCCAGTTTTGTGCCAAAACTGTGCAAAAGCGGCGATTCTGTGCACGAAACGCCCGTTTTGTGCGAAAAGGAGCAATTCGGTGCGTGACACGCACGTTTTGCGCCAAAACTGAGCAAACGCGGCGATTCTGTGCACGAAACGCCCGCTTTGTGCGAAAAGTAGCAATTCGGTGCGTGACACGCACGTTTTGTGACAAAAGTGAGCAAAAGCGGCAATTCTGTGCACGAAACGCCCGTTTTGTGCCAAAACTGTGCAAAGTCGGCGATTCTGTGCACGAAACGCACGTTATGTGCCAGAACTGAGCAAAAGCGGCGATTCTGTGCACGAAACGCCCGTTTTGTGCCAAAACTATGCAAAAGCGGCGATTCTTTGCACGAAACGCCGGTTTTGTGCCAGAACTGAGCAAAAGCGGCGATTCTGTGCACGAAACGCCCGTTTTCTGCCAAAAGGAGCAATTCGGTGCGTGATACGCACGTTTTGTTCCAAAACTGAGCAAAGGCGGCGATTCTGTGAACGAAACGCACGTTATGTGCCAGAACTGAGCAAAAGCGGCGATTCTGTGCATGAAGCTCACTTTTTGTGCCAAAACTGTGCAAAAGCGGCGATTCTGTGCACGAAACGCCCGTTTTGTGCGAAAAGGAGCAATTAGGTGCGTGACACGCACGTTTTGCGCCAAAACTGAGCAAACGCGGCGATTATGTGCACGAAACGCCCGCTTTGTGCGAAAAGTAGCAATTCGGTGCGTGACACGCACGTTTTGTGACAAAAGTGAGCAAAAGCGGCAATTCTGTGCACGAAACGCCCGTTTTGTGCCAAAACTGTGCAAAAGCGGCGATTCTGTGCACGAAACGCACGTTATGTGCCAGAACTGAGCAAAAGCGGCGATTCTGTGCACGAAACGCCCGTTTTGTGCCAAAACTATGCAAAAACGGCGATTCTTTGCACGAAACGCCGGTTTTGTGCCAAAAGGAGGAACTCGGTTCGTGAAACGCACGTTTTGTGCCAAAACTGAGCAAAATCGGCGATTCTGTGCACGAAACGCCAGTTTTGTGCCAAAACTGTGCAAAAGCGGCGATTCTGTGCACGAAACGCCCGTTTTGTGCGAAAAGGAGCAATTCGGTGCGTGACACGCACGTTTTGCGCCAAAACTGAGCAAACGCGGCGATTCTGTGCACGAAACGCCCGCTTTGTGCGAAAAGTAGCAATTCGGTGCGTGACACGCACGTTTTGTGACAAAAGTGAGCAAAAGCGGCAATTCCGTGCACGAAACGCCCGTTTTGTGCCAAAACTATGCAAAATCGGCGATTCTGTGCACGAAACGCACGTTATGTGCCAGAACTGAGCAAAAGCGGCGATTCTGTGCACGAAACGCCCGTTTTGTGCCAAAACTATGCAAAAACGGCGATTCTTTGCACGAAACGCCGGTTTTGTGCCAAAAGGAGGAACTCGGTTCGTGAAACGCACGTTTTGTGCCAAAACTGAGCAAAATCGGCGATTCTGTGCACGAAACGTTCGTTTTGCGCCAAAACAGAGCAAAAGCGGCGATTCTGTGCACGAAACGCCCGTTTTGTGCCAAAAGGAGGAGTTCGGTTCGTGAAACGCACGTTTTGTGCCAAATCTGAGCAAAAGCATCGATTCTGTGCTCGAAATGCGCGTTTTGTGCCAAAAGGAGGAATTATGTTCGTGAAACTCACGTTTTGTGCCAAAACTCAGCAAAAGCGGCGATTCTGTGCACGAAATGCACGTTTTGCGCCAAAACTGAGCAAAAGCGGCGATTCCGTGCACGAAACGCCTGTTTTGTTCCAGAAGGAGCAATTCGGGGCGTGAAACCCACGTTTTGCGCCAAAACTGACCAAAAGCGGCGATTCTGTGCACGAAACGCCCGTTTTGTGACAAAAGGAGGAATTCGGATCGTGAAACGCACGTTTTGTGCCAAAACTGAGCAAACGCGGCGATTCTGTGCACGAAACCCAGGTTTTGCGCCAAAACTGAACAAAAGCGGCGGTTCTGTGCACGAGGCGCATGTTTTGTGCCAAAACTGTGCAGAAGCGGCGATTCTGTGCACGAAACGCCCGTTTTGTGCCAAAAGGAGCAATTCGGTGTGTGAAGCGCACGTTTTGCGCCAAAACTGAGCAAAGGCGGCGATTCTGTGCACGAAATGCACGTTATGTGCCAGAACTGAGCAAAAGCGGCGATTCTGTGCACGAAGCGCACGTTTTGCGCCAAAACTGAGCAAAAGCGGCGATTCTGTGCATGAAGCTCACTTTTTGTGCCAAAACTGTGCAAAAGCGGCGATTCTGTGCACGAAACGCCCGTTTTGTGCGAAAAGGAGCAATTAGGTGCGTGACACGCACGTTTTGCGCCAAAACTGAGCAAACGCGGCGATTATGTGCACGAAACGCCCGCTTTGTGCGAAAAGTAGCAATTCGGTGCGTGACACGCACGTTTTGTGACAAAAGTGAGCAAAAGCGGCAATTCTGTGCACGAAACGCCCGTTTTGTGCCAAAACTGTGCAAAGTCGGCGATTCTGTGCACGAAACGCACGTTATGTGCCAGAACTGAGCAAAAGCGGCGATTCTGTGCACGAAACGCCCGTTTTGTGCCAAAACTATGCAAAAGCGGCGATTCTTTGCACGAAACGCCGGTTTTGTGCCAGAACTGAGCAAAAGCGGCGATTCTGTGCACGAAACGCCCGTTTTCTGCCAAAAGGAGCAATTCGGTGCGTGATACGCACGTTTTGTTCCAAAACTGAGCAAAGGCGGCGATTCTGTGAACGAAACGCACGTTATGTGCCAGAACTGAGCAAAAGCGGCGATTCTGTGCATGAAGCTCACTTTTTGTGCCAAAACTGTGCAAAAGCGGCGATTCTGTGCACGAAACGCCCGTTTTGTGCGAAAAGGAGCAATTAGGTGCGTGACACGCACGTTTTGCGCCAAAACTGAGCAAACGCGGCGATTATGTGCACGAAACGCCCGCTTTGTGCGAAAAGTAGCAATTCGGTGCGTGACACGCACGTTTTGTGACAAAAGTGAGCAAAAGCGGCAATTCTGTGCACGAAACGCCCGTTTTGTGCCAAAACTGTGCAAAAGCGGCGATTCTGTGCACGAAACGCACGTTATGTGCCAGAACTGAGCAAAAGCGGCGATTCTGTGCACGAAACGCCCGTTTTGTGCCAAAACTATGCAAAAACGGCGATTCTTTGCACGAAACGCCGGTTTTGTGCCAAAAGGAGGAACTCGGTTCGTGAAACGCACGTTTTGTGCCAAAACTGAGCAAAATCGGCGATTCTGTGCACGAAACGCCCGTTTTGTGACAAAAGGAGGAATTCGGTTCGTGAAACGCACGTTTTGTGCCAAAACTGAGCAAACGCGGCGATTCTGTGCACGAAACCCAGGTTTTGCGCCAAAACTGAACAAAAGCGGCGATTCTGTGCACGAGGCGCATGTTTTGTGCCAAAACTGTGCAAAAGCGGCGATTCTGTGCACGAAACGCCCGTTTTGTGCCAAAAGGAGCAATTCGGTGTGTGAAGCGCACGTTTTGCGCCAAAACTGAGCAAAGGCGGCGATTCTGTGCACGAAATGCACGTTATGTGCCAGAACTGAGCAAAAGCGGCGATTCTGTGCACGACGCGCACGTTTTGCGCCAAAACTGAGCAAAAGCGGCGATTCTGTGCACGAAACGCCAGTTTTGTGCCAAAACTGTGCAAAAGCGGCGATTCTGTGCACGAAACGCCCGTTTTGTGCGAAAAGGAGCAATTCGGTGCGTGACACGCACGTTTTGCGCCAAAACTGAGCAAACGCGGCGATTCTGTGCACGAAACGCCCGCTTTGTGCGAAAAGTAGCAATTCGGTGCGTGACACGCACGTTTTGTGACAAAAGTGAGCAAAAGCGGCAATTCCGTGCACGAAACGCCCGTTTTGTGCCAAAACTATGCAAAATCGGCGATTCTGTGCACGAAACGCACGTTATGTGCCAGAACTGAGCAAAAGCGGCGATTCTGTGCACGAAACGCCCGTTTTGTGCCAAAACTATGCAAAAACGGCGATTCTTTGCACGAAACGCCGGTTTTGTGCCAAAAGGAGGAACTCGGTTCGTGAAACGCACGTTTTGTGCCAAAACTGAGCAAAATCGGCGATTCTGTGCACGAAACGTTCGTTTTGCGCCAAAACAGAGCAAAAGCGGCGATTCTGTGCACGAAACGCCCGTTTTGTGCAAAAGGAGGAGTTCGGTTCGTGAAACGCACGTTTTGTGCCAAATCTGAGCAAAAGCATCGATTCTGTGCTCGAAATGCGCGTTTTGTGCCAAAAGGAGGAATTATGTTCGTGAAACTCACGTTTTGTGCCAAAACTCAGCAAAAGCGGCGATTCTGTGCACGAAATGCACGTTTTGCGCCAAAACTGAGCAAAAGCGGCGATTCCGTGCACGAAACGCCTGTTTTGTTCCAGAAGGAGCAATTCGGGGCGTGAAACCACGTTTTGCGCCAAAACTGACCAAAAGCGGCGATTCTGTGCACGAAACGCCGTTTTGTGACAAAAGGAGGAATTCGGATCGTGAAACGCACGTTTTGTGCCAAAACTGAGCAAACGCGGCGATTCTGTGCACGAAACCCAGGTTTTGCGCCAAAACTGAACAAAAGCGGCGGTTCTGTGCACGAGGCGCATGTTTTGTGCCAAAACTGTGCAGAAGCGGCGATTCTGTGCACGAAACGCCCGTTTTGTGCCAAAAGGAGCAATTCGGTGTGTGAAGCGCACGTTTTGCGCCAAAACTGAGCAAAGGCGGCGATTCTGTGCACGAAATGCACGTTATGTGCCAGAACTGAGCAAAAGCGGCGATTCTGTGCACGAAGCGCACGTTTTGCGCCAAAACTGAGCAAAAGCGGCGATTCTGTGCACGAAACGCCAGTTTTGTGCCAAAACTGTGCAAAAGCGGCGATTCTGTGCACGAAACGCACGTTATGTGCCAGAACTGAGCAAAAGCGGCGATTCTGTGCACGAAACGCCCGTTTTGTGCCAAAAGGAGGGATTCGGTTCGTGAAACGCACGTTTTGTGACAAAACTAAGCAAAACCGGCGATTCTGTGCACGAAACGCACGTTTTGCGCCAAAACTGAGCAAAACAGCGATTCTGTGCACGAAACGCATGTTTTGTGCCAGAACTGAGCAAAAGCGGCGATTCTGTGCACGAAACGCCCGTTTTCCGCCAAAAGGAGCAATTCGGTGCGTGAAACGCACGTTTTGTTCCAAAACTGAGCAAAGGCGGCGATTCTGTGCACGAAATGCACATTATGTGCCAGAACTGAGCAAAAGCGGCGATTCTGTGCACGAAGCGCACTTTTTGTGCCAAAACTGTGCAAAAGCGGCTATCCGGTGCACGAAACGCACGTTATGTGCCAGAACTGAGCAAAAGCGGCAATTCTGTGCATGAAGCGTTCGTTTTGTGCCAAAACTATGCAAAAGCGGCGATTCTGCGCACGAAACGCCCGTTTTGTGCCAAGAGGAGGGATTCGGTTCGTGAAACGCACGTTTTGTGACAAAACTGAGCGAATCCGTCCATTCTGAGCACGAAACGCACGTTTTGTGCCAAAACTGAGCAAAAGCGGCGATTCTGTGCACGAAACGCACGTTTTGCGCCAAAACCGAGCAAAAGCGGCGATTCTGTGCACGAAACGCCCGTTTTGTGACAAAAGGAGGAATTCGGTTCGTGAAACGCACGTTTTGAGCCAAAACTGAGCAAACGCGGCGATTCTGTGCACGAAACCCAGGTTTTGCGCCAAAACTGAGCAAAAGCGGCGATTCTGTGCACGAAGCGCCCGTTTTGTGCCAAAAGGAGCAATTCGGTGCGTGAAACGTACGGTTTGTGACAAAACTGAGCACAACCGGCGATTCTGAGCACGAAACGCACGTTTTGTGCCAAAACTGAGCGAAAGTGGCGATTCTGTGCACAAAACGCACGTTTTGTGCCAAAACTGAGCAAAAGCGGCGATTCTGTTCACGAAACGCCCGTTTTGTGCCAAAAGGAGCAATTCGGTGCGTGAAACGGACGGTTTGTGACAAAACTCAGCAAAGCCGGCGATTCTGTGCACGAAACGCCCGTTTTGTGCCAAAAGGAGGAATTCGGTTCGTGAAACGCACGTTTTGTGCCAAAACCGAGCAAAAGCGGCGATTCTGTACACGAAACGCACGTTTTGTGACAAAACTGAGCAAAAGCGGCGATTCTGTGCACGAAACGCAGGTTTTGTGCCAAAACTGAGCAAAAGCGGCGATTCCGTGCGCGAAACGCCCGTTTTGTGCCAAAAGGGGCAATTCGGTACGTGAAACGCACGTTTTGTGACAAAACTGAGCAAAAGCGGCGATTCTGTGCACGAAACGCCCGTTTTGTGCCAAAACTGAGCAAAAGCGGCGGTTCTGTGCTCGAAACGCACGTTATGTTCCAAAACTGAGCAAAAGCGGCGATTCTGTGCACGAAACGCCCGTTTTGTGACAAAAGGAGGAATTCGGTTCGTGAAACGCACGTTTTGTGCCAAAACTGAGCAAACGCGGCGATTCTGTGCACGAAACCCAGGTTTTGCGCCAAAACTGAGCAAAAGCGGCGATTCTGTGCACGAGGCGCATGTTTTGTGCCAAAACTGTGCAAAAGCGGCGATTCTGTGCACGAAACGCCCGTTTTGTGCCAAAAGGAGCAATTCGGTGTGTGAAGCGCACGTTTTGCGCCAAAACTGAGCAAAGGCGGCGATTCTGTGCACGAAATGCACGTTATGTGCCAGAACTGAGCAAAAGCGGCGATTCTGTGCACGAAGCGCACGTTTTGCGCCAAAACTGAGCAAAAGCGGCGATTCTGTGCACGAAACGCCAGTTTTGTGCCAAAACTGTCAAAAGCGGCGATTCTGTGGACGAAACGCACGTTATGTGCCAGAACTGAGCAAAAGCGGCGATTCTGTGCACGAAACCCACGTTTTGTGCCAGAAGGAGCAATTCGGGGCGTGAAACCCACGTTTTGTGCCAAAACTGAGCAAAAGCGGCGATTCTGTGCACGAAGCGCACGTTTTGCGCCAAAAGGAGGGATTCGGTTCGTGAAACGCACGTTTTGTGACAAAACTAAGCAAAACCGTCGATTCTGTGCACGAAACGCACGTTTTGCGCCAAAACTGAGCAAAACGGCGGTTCTGTGAACGAAACACGGGATTTGTGCCAAAACTGAGCAAACGCGGCGATTCTGTGCACGAAACGCACGTTTTGTGCCAAAACTGAGAAAAAGCGGCGATTCTGTGCACGAAGCGCACGTTTTGCGCCAAAACTGAGCAAAAGCGGCGATTCTGTGCACAAAACGCCCGTTTTGTGCCAAAAGGAGGGATTCGGTTCGTGAAACGCACGTTTTGTGACAAAACTAAGCAAAACCGGCGATTCTGTGCACGAAATGCACATTATGTGCCAGAACTGAGCAAAAGCGGCGATTCTGTGCACGAAGCGCACTTTTTGTGCCAAAACTGTGCAAAAGCGGCTATCCGGTGCACGAAACGCACGTTATGTGCCAGAACTGAGCAAAAGCGGCAATTCTGTGCATGAAGCGTTCGTTTTGTGCCAAAACTATGCAAAAGCGGCGATTCTGCGCACGAAACGCCAGCTTTGTGCCAAAACTGAGCAAAAGCAGCGATTCTGTGCACGAAACGCTCGTTTTGCGCCAAAACAGAGCAAAAGCGGCGATTCTGTGCACGAAACGCCCGTTTTGTGCCAAAAGGGGCAATTCGGTACGTGAAACGCACGTTTTGTGCCAAAACCGAACAAAAGCGGCGATTCTGTACACGAAACGCACGTTTTGTGACAAAACTGAGCAAAAGCGGCAATTCTGTGCACGAAACGCCCGTTTTGTGCCAAAACTGTACAAAAGCGGCGATTCTGTGCGCGAAACGTATGTTTTGTGCCAATAACGAGCAAAAGCGGCGATTCTGAGCACGAAACGTACGTTTTGTGCCAAAACCGAGCAAAAGCGGCGATTCTGTGCACGAAACGCAGGTTTTGTGCCAAAACTGAGCAAAAGCGGCAATTCCGTGCACGAAACGCCTGTTTTGTTCCAGAAGTAGCAATTCGGGGCGTGAAACCCACGCTTTGCGCTAAAACTGACCAAAAGCGGCGATACTGTGCACGAAACGCCCGTTTTGTGCCAAAAGGGGCAATTCGGTACGTGAAACGCACGTTTTGTGAGAAAGCTGAGCAAAGGCGGCGATTCTGTGCACGAAATGCACGTTATGTGCCAGAACTGAGCAAAAGCGGCGATTCTGTGCACGAAGCGCACGTTTTGCGCCAAAACTGAGCAAAAGCGGCGATTCTGTGCACGAAACGCCAGTTTTGTGCCAAAACTGTGCAAAAGCGGCGATTCTGTGCACGAAACGCCCGTTTTGTGCGAAAAGGAGCAATTCGGTGCGTGAAGCGCACGTTTTGCGCCAAAACTGAGCAAAGGCGGCGATTCTGTGCACGAAATGCACGTATTGAGAAAAAACTGAGCAACAGCGGCGATTCTGTGCACGCAACGCACGTTTTGTGCCAAAGCTGAGCAAAAGCGGCGATTCTGTGCACGAAACACAGGATTTGTGCCAAAACTATGCAAAAGCGACGATTCTGTGCACGAAACGCACGTTTTGTGCCAAAACTGAGCAAAAGCGGCGATTCTGTGCACGAAACGCACGTTTTGTGCCAAAACTGAGCATAAGGAGCGATTCTCTGCACGAAACGCAGGTGTTTATCCAAAACTGAGCAAAAGCGGCGATTCTGTGCACGAAACGCACGTTTTATGCCAAGAGGAGCAATTCGGTGCGTGGAACGCACGTTTTGTACCAAAACTGAGCAAAAGCGGCGATTCTGTGCACGAAACGCACGTTTTGTGCTAAAACTGAGGAAAACGGGAGATTCTGCGCACGAAACACGGGATTTGTGCCAAAACTGAGCAAAAGCGGCGATTCTGAGCACGAAACGCACGTTTTGTTCCAAAACTGAGCAAAAGCGGCGATTCTATGCACGAATCGCTCGTTTTGTGCCAAAACTGAGCAAAAGCGGCGATTCTGAGCAGAAAACGCACGTTTTGTTCCAAAACTGAGCAAAAGCGGCGATTCTATGCTCGAATGCACGTTTTGTGCCAAAACTGAGCAAAAGCGGCGATTCTGTGCACGAAACACAGGATTTGTGCCAAAACTAAGCAAAAGCGACGATTCTGTGCACGAAACGCGCGTTTTGTGCCAAAACTGAGCAAAAGCGGCGATTCTATGCTCGAGATGCACGTATTGTGCCAAAACTGAGCAATAGCGGCGATTCTGTGCTCGAAACGCACGTTTTGTGCCAAAACTGAGCAAAAGCGGTGGTTCTGTGCACGAAACGCAAGTTTTGTGCGAAAACTGAGCAAAAGCATCGATTCTGTGCACGAAACGCACGTTTTGTGGCATAGCTGAGCAAAAGCAGCTATTCTGTGCACGAAACGCACGTTTTGTGCCAAAACTGAGCAAAAGCGGCGATACTGTGCACGAAGTGCACGTTTTGTGCCATAGCTGAGCAAAAGCGGCGATGCTATGCACGAAACACATGTTTTGTTGCAAAAGGAGCAATTCGGTGCGTAGAACGCACGTTTTGTGCCAAAAGGAGCAATTCGGTGCGTGAAACACACGTTCTGTGCGAAAACCAAGCAAAAGCAGCTATTCTGTGCACGAAACGCACGTTTTGCGCCAAAAGGAGCAATTCGGTGCGTGAAACGCACGTTTTGTGCCAAACTGTGCAAAAGCAGCGATTCTGTGCACGAAACGCACGTTTTGTGCCAAAACTGAGCAAAAGCGGCGAGTCTGTGCACAAAACACACGTTCTGTGCCACGACTGAGCAAAAGCGGCGATTCGGTGCACGAAACGCACGTTTTGTGCCAAAAGGTGCAAACCGGTGCGTAAGACGCACGTTTTGTGCCAAAACTGAGCAAAAGCGGCGATTCTGTGCACGAAACGCACGTTTTGTGCCACAACTGAGCAAAAGCGGCGATACTGTGCACGAAGTGCACGTTTTGTGCCATAGCTGAGCAAAAGCGGCGATTCTATGCACGAAACACATGTTTTGTTGCAAAAGGAGCAATTCGTTGCGTAGAACGCACGTTTTGTGCCAAAAGGAGCAATTCGGTGCGTGAAACACACGTTTTGTGCGAAAACCAAGCAAAAGCAGCTATTCTGTGCACGCAACGCACGTTTTGTGCCACAACTGAACAAAAGCGGCGATTCTGTGCACGAAACGCTCGATTTGTGCCAAAACTGAGTAAAAGCGGCCATTCTGTGCACGAAACGCGCGTTTAGTGCCAAACTGAGCAAATGCGGCGATTCTGTGCACGAAACGCACGTTTTGTGCCAAAACTGAGCAAAAGCGGCGATTCTGTGCATGAAGTGCACGTTTTGTGCCAAAGCTGAGCAAAAGCGGCGATTCTGTGCACGAAACGCACGTTTTGTGCCAACAGGAGCAATTCGGTGTGTGAAACGCACGTTTTGAGCCAAAACTGTGCAAAAGCGGCGATTCTGTGCACGAAACGCACGTTTTGTGCCAAAACTGAGCAAAAGCGGCGATTCTGTGCACGAAAGGCCCGTTTTGCGCCAAAAGGAGCAATTCGGTGTGTGAAACGCACGTTTTGTGCCAAACTGAGCAAAAGCTGCGATTCTGTGCACGAAACGCACGTTTTGTGCCAAAAGGAGCAATTCGGTGTGTGAAACGCACGTTTTGTGCTAAAACGGAGCAAAAGCGGCGATTCTGTGCACGAAACGCACGTTTTGTGCCGAAGGGAGCAATTCGGTGCGTGAAACGCACGTTTTGTGCCATAAGTGAGCAAAAGCGGCAGTTCTGTGGACGAAGCGCACGTTTTGTGAAAAAACTGAGCAAGAGCGGCGATTCCGAGCACGAAACGCACGTTTTGTGCCAAAACCGAGCAAAAGCGGCGATTCTGTGCACGAAGCCCCCGTTTTGTTGCAAAACTGTGCAATAGCGGCGATTCATAGCACGAAACGCTCATTTTAAGCCAAAACTGAGCAAAAGCGTCGATTCTGTGCACGAAACGCACGTTTTGTGCAAAAACTGAGGAAAAGCTGCGATTTTGTGCACGAAACGCACGTTTCGTTGCAAAACTGTGCAAAAGCGGCGATTCAGTGCACGAAACGCTCGCTTTGAGCCAACAGTGAGCAAAAGCGGAGATTCTGTGCACGAAACGCACGTTTTGTGATAAAACTGAGCAAAACCAACGATTCTGTGCATGACACGCACGTTTTATGCCAAAACTGAGCAAAAGCGGCGATTCTGTGCATGAAAGGCACGTTTTTTGGCTGAGGGAGCAGTTCTGTGCACGTAACGCTCGTTTTGAGCCAAAACTGAGCAAAAGGAGCGATTCTGTGCGCGAAAAGCTCGCTTTGAGCCAAAACCGAGCAAAAGCGGCGATTCTGTGCACGTAACGCTCGTTTTGAGCCAAAACTGAGCAAAATCGGCGATTCTGTGCACGAAACGCACGTTTTGTGCCGAAACCGAGCAAAAGCGGCGATTCTGCGCACAGAACGCTCGTTTTGAGCCAAAACTGAGCAGAAGCGGCGATTGTGTGCACGAAACGCTCGTTTTGACCCAAAACTGAGGAAAGGCGGCGATTCTGTGCACGAAACGCACGTTTTGTGCCCAAACTGAGCAAAAGCGGCGATTCTGTGCACGAAACGCACGTTTTGTGCCAAAAGGAGCAATTCGGTGTGTGAAACGCACGTTTTGAGCCAAAACTGAGCAAAAGCGGCGATTCTGTGCACGAAACTCACGTTTTGTGCCAAAACTGAGCAAAAGCGGCGATTCTGTGCACGAAACGCACGTTTTGTGCCAAAACTGAGCAAAAGCGGCGAGTCTGTGCACAAAACACACGTTCTGTGCCACGACTGAGCAAAAGCGGCGATTCGGTGCACGAAACGCACGTTTTATGCCAAAAGGTGCAAACCGGTGCGTAAAACGCACGTTTTGTGCCAAAACTGAGCAAAAGCGGTGATTCTGTGCACGAAACGAAAGTTTTGTGCGAAAACTGAGCAAAAGCATCGATTCTGTGCACGAAACGCACGTTTTGTGGCATAGCTGAACAAAAGCAGCTATTCTGTGCACGAAACGCACGTTTTGTGCCACAGCTGAGCAAAAGCGGCGATCGTGTGCACGAAACGCGCGTTTAGTGCCAAACTGGGCAAAAGCGGCGATTCTGTGCACGAAACGCACGTTTTGTGCCAAAACTGAGCAAAACCGGCGATTCTGTGCACAAAACACACGTTCTGTGCCACAACTGAGCAAAAGCGGCGATTCTGTGCACGAAACACACGTTCTGTGCCATAACTGTGCAAAAGCGGACATACTGTGCACGAAACGCGCGTTTAGTGCCAAACTGGGCAAATGCGGCGATTCTGTGCACGAAACGCACGTTTTGAGCCAAAACTGAGCAAAAGCGGCGATTCTGTGCACGAAACGCACGTTTTGTGCCACATCTGAGCAAAAGCGGCGATCCTGTGCACGAAACGCGCGTTTAGTGCCAAACTGGGCAAATGCGGCGATTCTGTGCACGAAACGCACGTTTTGAGCCAAAACTGAGCAAAAGCGGCGATTCTGTGCACGAAAAGCACGTTTTGTGCCAAAACTGAGCAAAAGCGGCGATTCTGTGCACGAAACACACGTTCTGTGGCGAAAGGAGCAATTCGGAGTGTGAAACGCACGTTCTGTGCCAAAACTGAGCAAAAGCGGTGGTTCTGTGCACGAAACGCAAGTTTTGTGCGAAACCTGAGCAAAAGCATCGAATCTGTGCACGAAACGCACGTTTTGTGGCATAGCTGAGCAAAAGCAGCTATTCTGTGCACGAAACGCACGTTTTGTGCCAAAACTGAGCAAAAGCGGCGATTCTGTGCACGAAACGCACGTTTTGTGGCATAGCTGAGCAAAAGCAGCTATTCTGTGCATGAAGTGCACGTTTTGTGCCAAAGCTGAGCAAAAGCGGCGAGTCTGTGCATGAAACGCACGTTTTGTGGCAGAAGGAGCAGTTCTGTGCACGTAACGCTCGTTTTGAGCCAAAACTGAGCCAAAGCGGCGATTCTGTGCGCGAAACGCTCGTTTTGAGAAAAAACCGAGCAAAAGCGGCGATTCTGTGCACGTAACGCTCGTTCTGATCCAAAACTGAGCAAGATCGGCGATTCTGTGCACGAAACGCACGTTTTGTGCTGAAACCGAGCAAAAGCGGCGATTCTGTGCACGAAACGCTCGCTTTGAGCCAAAAGTGAGCAAATGCGGCGATTCTGTGCATGAAAGGCACGTTTTTTGGCAGAGGGAGTAGTTCTGTGCACGTAACGCACGTTTTGTGCCAAAACTGAGCAAAAGCGGCGATTATGTGCACGAATAACCCGTTTTGTGCCACAACTGAGCAAAAGCGGCGATTCTGTGCACGAAACGCACGTTTTGTGCCAAAACTGAGCAAAAGCGGCCATTCTGTGCACGAAACGCGCGTTAAGTGCCAAACTGGGCAAAGTCGGCGATTCTGTGCACGAAACGCACGTTTTGTGCCAAAACTGAGCAAAAGCGGCGATTCTGTGCACGAAACGCACGTTTTGCGCCATAGTTGAGCAAAAGCAGCGATTTTGTGGTCGAAGCGCACGTTTTGTGCCAAAACTGAGCAAAAGCGGCGATTCTGAGCATTTCACGCACGTTTTGTGCCAAAACTAAGCAAAAGCGGCGATTCTGTGCACGAATGGCCCGTTTTGCGCCGAAAGGAGCAATTCGGTGCGTGGAACGCACGTTTTGTACCAAAAGTGAGCAAAAGTGGCGATTATGTGCACGAAACACACGTTTTGTGCCAAAACTGAGCAAAAGCGGCGATTCTGCGCACGAAGTGCACGTTTTGTGCCATAGCTGAGCAAAAGCGGTGATTCTGTGCACGAAAGGCTCGTTTTGAGCCAATACTGAGCAAAAGCGGCGATTCTGTGCGCGAAACGCGCGTTTTGATCCAAAACTGAGCAAAAGCGGCGATTCTGTGCACGAAACGCACGTTTTGTGCCATAGTTGAGCAAAAGCAGCGATTTTGTTCTCGAAACGCACGTTTTGTTCCAAAACTGAGCATAAGCGGCGATTCTCTGCACGAAACGCAGGTTTTTATCAAAAACTGAGGAAAATCGGCGATTCTGCGCACGAAACACCGGATTTGTGCCAAAACTGAGCAAAAGCGGCGATTCTGAGCACGAAACGCACGTTTTGTTCCAAAACTGAGCAAAAGCGGCGATTCTATGCACGAATCTCTCGTTTTGTGCCAAAACTGAGCAAAAGCGGCGATTCTGTGCACGAAACGCACGTTTTATGCCAAGAGGAGCAATTCAGTGCGTGGAACGCACGTTTTGTGCCAAAACTGGGCAAAAGCGGCGATTCTGTGCACGAAACACAGGATTTGTGACAAAACTATGCAAAAGCGACGATTCTGTGCACGAAACGCAGGTTTCTATCCAAAACTGAGCAAAACCATCGATTCTGTGCACGAAACGCACGTTTTATGCCATGAGGAGCAATTCTGTGCACAAAACGCACGTTTTGTGCCAAAACTGAGCAAAACCGGCGATTCTATGCACGAAAAGCACGTTTTGTGCCAAAACTGAGCATAAGGGGCGATTCTCTGCACGAAACGCACGTTTTTATCCAAAACTGAGCAAATGCGGCCATTCTGTGCACGAAACGCACGTTTTATGCCAAGAGGAGCAATTCGGTGCGTGGAACGCACGTTTTGTACCAAAAGTGAGCAAAAGTGGCGATTCTGTGCACGAAACGCACGTTTTGTGCTAAAACTGAGGAAAAGCGGCGATTCTGCGCACGAAACACGGGATTTGTGCCAAAACTGAGCAAAAGCCGCGATTCTGTGCACGAAACGCACGTTTTATGAAAAGAGGAGCAATTCGGTGCGTGGAACGCACGTTTTGTGCCAAAACTGAGCAAAAGCGGCGCTTCTGTGCACGAAACGCACGTTTTGTGCCAAAACTGAGCAAAAGCGGCGATTCTGTGCACGAAACGCACGTTTTGATGCGAAACTGAGCAAAAACGGCGATTCTGTGTACGAAACGCACGTTTTGTTGCAAAACTGAGCAAAAGCGGCGATCCTGTGCACGAAACGCACGTATTGTGCCAAAACTGAACAAAAGCGGCGATTCTATGCTCGAAATGCACATTTTGTGCCAAAACTGAGCAAAAGCGGCGAATCTATGCTCGAAATGCACGTTTTGCCGCCAAAACTGAGCAAAAGCGGCGATTCTGTGCTCGAAACGCACGTTTTGTGCCAAAACAGAGCAAAAGCGGCGATTCTGTGCACGAAACGCACGTTTTGTGACAAAACTGAGCAAAAGGGGCGATTCTGTGCACGGAACACAGGATTTGTTACAAAACTATGCAAAAGCGACGATTCTGTGGACGAAACGCACGTTTTATGCCATGAGGAGCAATTCGGTGCGTGGAACGCACGTTTTGTGCCAAAACTGAGCAAAAGCGGCGATTCTATGCACGAAACGCACGTTTTGTGCCAAAACTGAGCAAAAGCGGCGATTCTATGCTCGAAATGCACATTTTGTGCCAAAACTGAGCAAAAGCGGCGATTCTATGCTCGAAACGCACGTGTTGCGCCAAAACTGAACAAAAGCGGCGATTCTGTGCACCAAACGCACGTATTGTGCCAAAACTGAGCAAAAGCGGCGATTCTATGCTCGAAATGCACGTATTGTGCCAAAACTGAGCAATAGCGGCGATTCTATGCTCGAAATGCACGTTTTGTGCCAAAACTGAGCAAAAGCGGCGATTCTGTGCACGAGACGCACGTTTTATGCCAAGAGGAGCAATTCGGTGCGTGGAACGCACGTTTTGTACCAAAACTGAGCAAAAGCGGCGATTCTGTTCACGATGCGCACGTTTTGTTGCGAAACTGAGAAAAACCGGCGATTCTGTGTACGAAACGCACGTTTTGTCGCAAAACTGAGCAAAAGCGGCGATCCTGTGCACGAAACGCACGTATTGTGCCAAAACTGAACAAAAGCGGCGATTCTATGCTCGAATGCACGTTTTGTGCCAAAACTGAGCAAAAGCGGCGATTCTATGCACGATACGCTCGTTTTGTGCCAAAACTGAGCAAAAGCGGCGACTCTATGCGCGAAACGCTCGTTTTGATCCAAAACTGAGCAAAAGCGGCGATTCTGTGCACGAAACGCTCGCTTTGAGCCAAAAGTGAGCAAAAGCGGCGATTCTGTTCACGAAACGCACGTTTTGTGATAAAACTGAGCAAAACCAACGATTCTGTGCATAACACGCACGTTTTATGCCAAAACTGAGCAAAAGCGGCGATTCGGTGCACGAAACGCACGTTTTGTGCCAAAAGGAGCAATTCGGTGTGTGAAACGCACGTTTTGTGCCATAACGGAATAAAAGCGGCGATTCTGTGCGCGAAACGCTCGTTTTGATCCAAAACTGAGCAAAAGCGGCGATTCGGTGCACGAAACGCACGTTTTGTGCCAAAAGGAGCAATTCGGTGTGTGAAACGCACGTTTTGTGCCATAACGGAATAAAAGCGGCGATTCTGTGCGCGAAACGCTCGTTTTGATCCAAAACTGAGCAAAAGCGGCGATTCTGTGCACGAAACGCTCGCTTTGAGCCAAAAGTGATCAAAAGCGGCGATTCTGTGCACGAAACGCACGTTTTGTGATAAAACTGAGCAAAACCAACGATTCTGTGCATGACACGCACATTTTATGCCAAAACTGAGCACAAGCGGCGATTCTGTGCACGAAACGCACGTTTTGTGCCAAAAGGAGCAATTCGGTGTGTGAAACGCACGTTTTGTGCCAAAACGGAGTAAAAGCGGCGATTCTGTGCGCGAAACGCTCGTTTTGATCCAAAACTGAGCAAAAGCGGCGATTCTGTGCACGAAACGCTCGCTTTGAGCCAAAAGTGAGCAAAAGCGGCGATTCTGTGCACGAAACGCACGTTTTGTGATAAAACTGAGCAAAACCAACGATTCTGTGCATGACACCCACGTTTTATGCCAAAACTGGGCAAAAGCGGCGATTCTGTGCATGAAAGGCACGTTTTTTGGCTGAGGGAGCAGTTCTGTGCACGTAACGCTCGTTTTGAGCCAAAACTGAGCAAAAGCGGCGATTCTGTGCACGAATAACACGTTTTGTGCCACAACTGAGCAAAAGCGGCGATTCTGTGCACGAAACACTCGCTCTGTGGCAAAAGGAGCAATTCGGTGTGTGAAACGCACGTTCTGTGCCACAACTGAGCAAAAGCGGCCATTCTGTGCACGAAACGCACGTTTTGTGCCATAGTTGAGCAAAAGCAGCGATTTTGTTCACGAAACGCACGTTTTGTGCCAAAAGGAGCAATTCGGTGCGTGAAACGCACGTTTTGTGCGAAAACTAAGCAAAAGCATCGATTCTGTGCACGAAACGCACGTTTTGTGCCAAATGGAGCAATTCGGTGTGTGAAACGCACGTTTTGTGCCAAAACTGATCAGAAGCAGTGATTCTGTGCACGAAACACACGTCCTGTGCCATAACTGAGCAAAAGCGGCGATTCCGTGCACGAAACGCACGTTTTGTGCCAAAAGGTGCAAACCGGTGCGTGAAACGCACGTTTTGTGAAAAAACTGAGCAAAAGCGGCGATTCTGTGCACGAAACACTCGCTCTGTGGCAAAAGGAGCAATTCGGTGTGTGAAACGCACGTTTTGTGCCAAAACTGAGCAAAAGCGGCGATTCTGTGCACGAATAACACGTTTTGTGCCACAACTGAGCAAAAGCGGCGATTCTGTGCACGAAACGCACGTTTAGTGAGAAAAGGAGCAATTCGGTGTGTGAAACGCACGTTTTGTGCCAAAACTGAGCAAATGCGGCGATTCTGTGCACGAAACGCCCGTTTCGCGCCAAAACTGAGCAAAAGCGGCGAGTCTGTGCACAAAACACACGTTCTGTGCCACGACTGAGCAAAAGCGGCGATTCGGTGCACGAAACGCACGTTTTATGCCAAAAGGTGCAAACCGGTGCGTAAAACGCACGTTTTGTGCCAAAACTGAGCAAAAGCGGTGATTCTGTGCACGAAACACACGTTCTGTGCCATAACTGTGCAAAAGCGGCGATTCTGTGCACGAAACGCACGTTTTGTGCCAAAAGGAGCAATTCGGTGTGTGAAACGCACGTTTTGAGCCAAAACTGAGCGAACGCGGCGATTCTGTGCACGAAACGCCCGTTTCGCGCAAAAACTGAGCAAAAGCGGCGAGTCTGTGCACAAAACACACGTTCTGTGCCACGACTGAGCAAAAGCGGCGATTCGGTGCACGAAACGCACATTTTATGCCAAAAGGTGCAAACCGGTGCGTAAAACGCACGTTTTGTGCCAAAACTGTGCAAAAGCAGCGATTCTGTGCACGAAACTCACGTTTTGTGCCAAAACTGAGCAAAAGCGGCGATTCTGTGCACGAAACGCACGTTTTGTGCCACATCTGAGCAAAAGCGGCGATCCTGTGCACGAAACGCGCGTTTAGTGCCAAACTGGGCAAATGCGGCGATTCTGTGCACGAAACGCACGTTTTGAGCCAAAACTGAGCAAAAGCGGCGATTCTGTGCACGAAAAGCACGTTTTGTGCCAAAACTGAGCAAAAGCGGCGATTCTGTGCACGAAACACACGTTCTGTGGCGAAAGGAGCAATTCGGAGTGTGAAACGCACGTTCTGTGCCAAAACTGAGCAAAAGCGGTGGTTCTGTGCACGAAACGCAAGTTTTGTGCGAAACCTGAGCAAAAGCATCGAATCTGTGCACGAAACGCACGTTTTGTGGCATAGCTGAGCAAAAGCAGCTATTCTGTGCACGAAACGCACGTTTTGTGCCAAAACTGAGCAAAAGCGGCGATTCTGTGCACGAAACGCACGTTTTGTGGCATAGCTGAGCAAAAGCAGCTATTCTGTGCATGAAGTGCACGTTTTGTGCCAATGCTGAGCAAAAGCGGCGAGTCTGTGCATGAAACGCACGTTTTGTGGCAGAAGGAGCAGTTCTGTGCACGTAACGCTCGTTTTGAGCCAAAACTGAGCCAAAGCGGCGATACTGTGCGCGAAACGCTCGTTTTGAGAAAAAACCGAGCAAAAGCGGCGATTCTGTGCACGTAACGCTCGTTCTGATCCAAAACTGAGCAAGATCGGCGATTCTGTGCACGAAACGCACGTTTTGTGCTGAAACCGAGCAAAAGCGGCGATTCTGTGCACGAAACGCTCGCTTTGAGCCAAAAGTGAGCAAAAGCGGCGATTCTGTGCATGAAAGGCACGTTTTTTGGCTGAGGGAGTAGTTCTGTGCACGTAACGCACGTTTTGTGCCAAAACTGAGCAAAAGCGGCGATTATGTGCACGAATAACCCGTTTTGTGCCACAACTGAGCAAAAGCGGCGATTCTGTGCACGAAACGCACGTTTTGTGCCAAAACTGAGCAAAAGCGGCCATTCTGTGCACGAAACGCGCGTTAAGTGCCAAACTGGGCAAAGTCGGCGATTCTGTGCACGAAACGCACGTTTTGTGCCAAAACTGAGCAAAAGCGGCGATTCTGTGCACGAAACGCACGTTTTGCGCCATAGTTGAGCAAAAGCAGCGATTTTGTGGTCGAAGCGCACGTTTTGTGCCAAAACTGAGCAAAAGCGGCGATTCTGAGCATTTCACGCACGTTTTGTGCCAAAACTAAGCAAAAGCGGCGATTCTGTGCACGAATGGCCCGTTTTGCGCCAAAAGGAGCAATTCGGTGCGTGGAACGCACGTTTTGTACCAAAAGTGAGCAAAAGTGGCGATTATGTGCACGAAACACACGTTTTGTGCCAAAACTGAGCAAAAGCGGCGATTCTGCGCACGAAGTGCACGTTTTGTGCCATAGCTGAGCAAAAGCGGTGATTCTGTGCACGAAAGGCTCGTTTTGAGCCAATACTGAGCAAAAGCGGCGATTCTGTGCGCGAAACGCACGTATTGTGCCAAAACTGAACAAAAGCGGCGATTCTATGCTCGAAATGCACATTTTGTGCCAAAGCTGAGCAAAAGCGGCGAATCTATGCTCGAAATGCACGTTTTGCCGCCAAAACTGAGCAAAAGCGGCGATTCTGTGCTCGAAACGCACGTTTTGTGCCAAAACAGAGCAAAAGCGGCGATTCGGTGCACGAAACGCACGTTTTGTGCCAAAAGGAGCAATTCGGTGTGTGAAACGCACGTTTTGTGCCATAACGGAATAAAAGCGGCGATTCTGTGCGCGAAACGCTCGTTTTGATCCAAAACTGAGCAAAAGCGGCGATTCTGTGCACGAAACGCTCGCTTTGAGCCAAAAGTGATCAAAAGCGGCGATTCTGTGCACGAAACGCACGTTTTGTGATAAAACTGAGCAAAACCAACGATTCTGTGCATGACACGCACATTTTATGCCAAAACTGAGCACAAGCGGCGATTCTGTGCACGAAACGCACGTTTTGTGCCAAAAGGAGCAATTCGGTGTGTGAAACGCACGTTTTGTGCCAAAACGGAGTAAAAGCGGCGATTCTGTGCGCGAAACGCTCGTTTTGATCCAAAACTGAGCAAAAGCGGCGATTCTGTGCACGAAACGCTCGCTTTGAGCCAAAAGTGAGCAAAAGCGGCGATTCTGTGCACGAAACGCACGTTTTGTGATAAAACTGAGCAAAACCAACGATTCTGTGCATGACACCCACGTTTTATGCCAAAACTGGGCAAAAGCGGCGATTCTGTGCATGAAAGGCACGTTTTTTGGCTGAGGGAGCAGTTCTGTGCACGTAACGCTCGTTTTGAGCCAAAACTGAGCAAAAGCGGCGATTCTGTGCACGAAACACTCGCTCTGTGGCAAAAGGAGCAATTCGGTGTGTGAAACGCACGTTCTGTGCCACAACTGAGCAAAAGCGGCCATTCTGTGCACGAAACGCACGTTTTGTGCCATAGTTGAGCAAAAGCAGCGATTTTGTTCACGAAACGCACGTTTTGTGCCAAAAGGAGCAATTCGGTGGGTGAAACGCCAGTTTTGTGCCAAAAGGAGCAATTCGGTGCGTGAAACGCACGTTTTGTGCGAAAACTAAGCAAAAGCATCGATTCTGTGCACGAAACGCACGTTTTGTGCCAAATGGAGCAATTCGGTGTGTGAAACGCACGTTTTGTGCCAAAACTGATCAGAAGCAGTGATTCTGTGCACGAAACACACGTCCTGTGCCATAACTGAGCAAAAGCGGCGATTCCGTGCACGAAACGCACGTTTTGTGCCAAAAGGTGCAAACCGGTGCGTGAAACGCACGTTTTGTGAAAAAACTGAGTAAAAGCGGCGATTCTGTGCACGAAACACTCGCTCTGTGGCAAAAGGAGCAATTCGGTGTGTGAAACGCACGTTTTGTGCCAAAACTGAGCAAAAGCGGCGATTCTGTGCACGAATAACACGTTTTGTGCCACAACTGAGCAAAAGCGGCGATTCTGTGCACGAAACGCACGTTTAGTGAGAAAAGGAGCAATTCGGTGTGTGAAACGCACGTTTTGTGCCAAAACTGAGCAAATGCGGCGATTCTGTGCACGAAACGCCCGTTTCGCGCCAAAACTGAGCAAAAGCGGCGAGTCTGTGCACAAAACACACGTTCTGTGCCACGACTGAGCAAAAGCTGCGATTCGGTGCACGAAACGCACGTTTTATGCCAAAAGGTGCAAACCGGTGCGTAAAACGCACGTTTTGTGCCAAAACTGAGCAAAAGCGGTGATTCTGTGCACGAAACACACGTTCTGTGCCATAACTGTGCAAAAGCGGCGATTCTGTGCACGAAACGCACGTTTTGTGCCAAAAGGAGCAATTCGGTGTGTGAAACGCACGTTTTGAGCCAAAACTGAGCGAACGCGGCGATTCTGTGCACGAAACGCCCGTTTCGCGCAAAAACTGAGCAAAAGCGGCGAGTCTGTGCACAAAACACACGTTCTGTGCCACGACTGAGCAAAAGCGGCGATTCGGTGCACGAAACGCACATTTTATGCCAAAAGGTGCAAACCGGTGCGTAAAACGCACGTTTTGTGCCAAAACTGTGCAAAAGCAGCGATTCTGTGCACGAAACTCACGTTTTGTGCCAAAACTGAGCAAAAGCGGCGATTCTGTGCACGAAACGCACGTTGTGTGCCAAAACTGAGCAAAAGCGGCGAGTCTGTGCACAAAACACACGTTCTGTGCCACGACTGAGCAAAAGCGGCGATTCGGTGCACGAAACGCACGTTTTATGCCAAAAGGTGCAAACCGGTGCGTAAAACGCACGTTTTGTGCCAAAACTGAGCAAAAGCGGTGATTCTGTGCACGAAACGAAAGTTTTGTGCGAAATCTGAGCAAAAGCATCGATTCTGTGCACGAAACGCACGTTTTGTGGCATAGCTGAACAAAAGCAGCTATTCTGTGCACGAAACGCACGTTTTGTGCCACAGCTGAGCAAAAGCGGCGATCGTGTGCACGAAACGCGCGTTTAGTGCCAAACTGGGCAAAAGCGGCGATTCTGTGCACGAAACGCACGTTTTGTGCCAAAACTGAGCAAAACCGGCGATTCTGTGCACAAAACACACGTTCTGTGCCACAACTGAGCAAAAGCGGCGATTCTGTGCACGAAACACACGTTCTGTGCCATAACTGTGCAAAAGCGGACATACTGTGCACGAAACGCGCGTTTAGTGCCAAACTGGGCAAATGCGGCGATTCTGTGCACGAAACGCACGTTTTGAGCCAAAACTGAGCAAAAGCGGCGATTCTGTGCACGAAACGCACGTTTTGTGCCACATCTGAGCAAAAGCGGCGATCCTGTGCACGAAACGCGCGTTTAGTGCCAAACTGGGCAAATGCGGCGATTCTGTGCACGAAACGCACGTTTTGAGCCAAAACTGAGCAAAAGCGGCGATTCTGTGCACGAAAAGCACGTTTTGTGCCAAAACTGAGCAAAAGCGGCGATTCTGTGCACGAAACACACGTTCTGTGGCGAAAGGAGCAATTCGGAGTGTGAAACGCACGTTCTGTGCCAAAACTGAGCAAAAGCGGTGGTTCTGTGCACGAAACGCAAGTTTTGTGCGAAACCTGAGCAAAAGCATCGAATCTGTGCACGAAACGCACGTTTTGTGGCATAGCTGAGCAAAAGCAGCTATTCTGTGCACGAAACGCACGTTTTGTGCCAAAACTGAGCAAAAGCGGCGATTCTGTGCACGAAACGCACGTTTTGTGGCATAGCTGAGCAAAAGCAGCTATTCTGTGCATGAAGTGCACGTTTTGTGCCAATGCTGAGCAAAAGCGGCGAGTCTGTGCATGAAACGCACGTTTTGTGGCAGAAGGAGCAGTTCTGTGCACGTAACGCTCGTTTTGAGCCAAAACTGAGCCAAAGCGGCGATTCTGTGCGCGAAACGCTCGTTTTGAGAAAAAACCGAGCAAAAGCGGCGATTCTGTGCACGTAACGCTCGTTCTGATCCAAAACTGAGCAAGATCGGCGATTCTGTGCACGAAACGCACGTTTTGTGCTGAAACCGAGCAAAAGCGGCGATTCTGTGCACGAAACGCTCGCTTTGAGCCAAAAGTGAGCAAAAGCGGCGATTCTGTGCATGAAAGGCACGTTTTTTGGCTGAGGGAGTAGTTCTGTGCACGTAACGCACGTTTTGTGCCAAAACTGAGCAAAAGCGGCGATTATGTGCACGAATAACACGTTTTGTGCCACAACTGAGCAAAAGCGGCGATTCTGTGCACGAAACGCACGTTTTGTGCCAAAACTGAGCAAAAGCGGCCATTCTGTGCACGAAACGCGCGTTAAGTGCCAAACTGGGCAAAGTCGGCGATTCTGTGCACGAAACGCACGTTTTGTGCCAAAACTGAGCAAAAGCGGCGATTCTGTGCACGAAACGCACGTTTTGCGCCATAGTTGAGCAAAAGCAGCGATTTTGTGGTCGAAGCGCACGTTTTGTGCCAAAACTGAGCAAAAGCGGCGATTCTGAGCATTTCACGCACGTTTTGTGCCAAAACTAAGCAAAAGCGGCGATTCTGTGCACGAATGGCCCGTTTTGCGCCAAAAGGAGCAATTCGGTGCGTGGAACGCACGTTTTGTACCAAAAGTGAGCAAAAGTGGCGATTATGTGCACGAAACACACGTTTTGTGCCAAAACTGAGCAAAAGCGGCGATTCTGCGCACGAAGTGCACGTTTTGTGCCATAGCTGAGCAAAAGCGGTGATTCTGTGCACGAAAGGCTCGTTTTGAGCCAATACTGAGCAAAAGCGGCGATTCTGTGCGCGAAACGCACGTATTGTGCCAAAACTGAACAAAAGCGGCGATTCTATGCTCGAAATGCACATTTTGTGCCAAAGCTGAGCAAAAGCGGCGAATCTATGCTCGAAATGCACGTTTTGCCGCCAAAACTGAGCAAAAGCGGCGATTCTGTGCTCGAAACGCACGTTTTGTGCCAAAACAGAGCAAAAGCGGCGATTCTGTGCACGAAACGCACGTTTTGTGCCAAAACTGAGCAAAAGGGGCGATTCTGTGCACGGAACACAGGATTTGTTACAAAACTATGCAAAAGCGACGATTCTGTGCACGAAACGCAGGTTTCTATCCAAAACTGAGCAAAACCATCGATTCTGTGCACGAAACGCACGTTTTATGCCATGAGGAGCAATTCGGTGCGTGGAACGCACGTTTTGTGCCAAAACTGAGCAAAAGCGGCGATTCTATGCACGAAACGCACGTTTTGTGCCAAACTGAGCAAAAGCGGCGATTCTATGCTCGAAATGCACATTTTGTGCCAAAACTGAGCAAAAGCGGCGATTCTATGCTCGAAATGCACGTTTTGCCGCCAAAACTGAGCAAAAGCGGCGATTCTGTGCACGAAACGCACGTGTTGCGCCAAAACTGAACAAAAGCGGCGATTCTGTGCACCAAACGCACGTATTGTGCCAAAACTGAGCAAAAGCGGCGATTCTATGCTCGAAATGCACGTATTGTGCCAAAACTGAGCAATAGCGGCGATTCTATGCTCGAAATGCACGTTTTGTGCCAAAACTGAGCAAAAGCGGCGATTCTGTGCACGAAACGCACGTTTTATGCCACGAGGAGCAATTCGGTGCGTGGAACGCACGTTTTGTACCAAAACTGAGCAAAAGCGGCGATTCTGTTCACGATGCGCACGTTTTGTTGCGAAACTGAGCAAAACCGGCGATTCTGTGTACGAAACGCACGTTTTGTCGCAAAACTGAGCAAAAGCGGCGATCCTGTGCACGAAACGCACGTATTGTGCCAAAACTGAACAAAAGCGGCGATTCTATGCTCGAATGCACGTTTTGTGCCAAAACTGAGCAAAAGCGGCGATTCTATGCACGATACGCTCGTTTTGTGCCAAAACTGAGCAAAAGCGGCGACTCTATGCGCGAAACGCTCGTTTTGATCCAAAACTGAGCAAAAGCGGCGATTCTGTGCACGAAACGCTCGCTTTGAGCCAAAAGTGATCAAAAGCGGCGATTCTGTGCACGAAACGCACGTTTTGTGATAAAACTGAGCAAAACCAACGATTCTGTGCATGACACGCACATTTTATGCCAAAACTGAGCACAAGCGGCGGTTCTGTGCACGAAACGCACGTTTTGTGCCAAAAGGTGCAAACCGGTGCGTGAAACGCACGTTTTGTGAAAAAACTGAGCAAAAGCGGCGATTCTGTGCACGAAACACTCGCTCTGTGGCAAAAGGAGCAATTCGGTGTGTGAAACGCACGTTTTGTGCCAAAACTGAGCAAAAGCGGCGATTCTGTGCACGAATAACACGTTTTGTGCCACAACTGAGCAAATGCGGCGATTCTGTGCACGAAACGCACGTTTTGTGCCAAAACTGAACAAAAGCGGCCATCTTGTGCACGAAACGCACGTTTTGTGCCAAAACTGAGCAAAAGCAGTGATTCTGTGCACGAAACACACGTTTTGTGCCAAAACTGAGCAAAAGAGCCGATTCTGTGCACGAAACGCACGTTTTGTGCCAAAACTGAGCAAAAGCGGCGATTTTGTTCACGAAACGCACGTTTAGTGCCAAAACTGAGCAAAAGCAGTGATTCTGTGCACGAAACACACGTACTGTGCCATAACTGTGCAAAAGCGGCGATTCTGTGCACGAAACGCTCGCTTTGAGCCAAAAGTGAGCAAAAGCGGCGATTCTGTTCACGAAACGCACGTTTTGTGATAAAACTGAGCAAAACCAACGATTCTGTGCATAACACGCACGTTTTATGCCAAAACTGAGCAAAAGCGGCGATTCGGTGCACGAAACGCACGTTTTGTGCCAAAAGGAGCAATTCGGTGTGTGAAACGCACGTTTTGTGCCATAACGGAATAAAAGCGG
Source organism: Stelis phaeoptera (assembly GCA_943735885.1). Classification (NCBI taxonomy): domain Eukaryota; kingdom Metazoa; phylum Arthropoda; class Insecta; order Hymenoptera; family Megachilidae; genus Stelis; species Stelis phaeoptera. The sequence goes on along the minus strand of CALSEM010000063.1, from coordinate 137,713 downwards.
CGATTCTGTGCGCGAAACGCTCGTTTTGATCCAAAACTGAGCAAAAGCGGCGATTCTGTGCACGAAACGCTCGCTTTGAGCCAAAAGTGATCAAAAGCGGCGATTCTGTGCACGAAACGCACGTTTTGTGATAAAACTGAGCAAAACCAACGATTCTGTGCATGACACGCACATTTTATGCCAAAACTGAGCACAAGCGGCGATTCTGTGCACGAAACGCACGTTTTGTGCCAAAAGGAGCAATTCGGTGTGTGAAACGCACGTTTTGTGTCAAAACGGAGTAAAAGCGGCGATTCTGTGCGCGAAACGCTCGTTTTGATCCAAAACTGAGCAAAAGCGGCGATTCTGTGCACGAAACTCTCGCTTTGAGCCAAAAGTGAGCAAAAGCGGCGATTCTGTGCACGAAACGCACGTTTTGTGATAAAACTGAGCAAAACCAACGATTCTGTGCATGACACCCACGTTTTATGCCAAAACTGGGCAAAAGCGGCGATTCTGTGCATGAAAGGCACGTTTTTTGGCTGAGGGAGCAGTTCTGTGCACGTAACGCTCGTTTTGAGCCAAAACTGAGCAAAAGCGGCGATTCTGTGCACGAATAACACGTTTTGTGCCACAACTGAGCAAAAGCGGCGATTCTGTGCACGAAACACTCGCTCTGTGGCAAAAGGAGCAATTCGGTGTGTGAAACGCACGTTCTGTGCCACAACTGAGCAAAAGCGGCCATTCTGTGCACGAAACGCACGTTTTGTGCCATAGTTGAGCAAAAGCAGCGATTTTGTTCACGAAACGCACGTTTTGTGCCAAAAGGAGCAATTCGGTGGGTGAAACGCCAGTTTTGTGCCAAAAGGAGCAATTCGGTGCGTGAAACGCACGTTTTGTGCGAAAACTAAGCAAAAGCATCGATTCTGTGCACGAAACGCACGTTTTGTGATAAAACTGAGCAAAACCAACGATTCTGTGCATGACACGCACATTTTATGCCAAAACTGAGCACAAGCGGCGATTCTGTGCACGAAACGCACGTTTTGTGCCAAAAGGAGCAATTCGGTGTGTGAAACGCACGTTTTGTGCCAAAACGGAGTAAAAGCGGCGATTCTGTGCGCGAAACGCTCGTTTTGATCCAAAACTGAGCAAAAGCGGCGATTCTGTGCACGAAACGCTCGCTTTGAGCCAAAAGTGAGCAAAAGCGGCGATTCTGTGCACGAAACGCACGTTTTGTGATAAAACTGAGCAAAACCAACGATTCTGTGCATGACACCCACGTTTTATGCCAAAACTGGGCAAAAGCGGCGATTCTGTGCATGAAAGGCACGTTTTTTGGCTGAGGGAGCAGTTCTGTGCACGTAACGCTCGTTTTGAGCCAAAACTGAGCAAAAGCGGCGATTCTGTGCACGAATAACACGTTTTGTGCCACAACTGAGCAAAAGCGGCGATTCTGTGCACGAAACACTCGCTCTGTGGCAAAAGGAGCAATTCGGTGTGTGAAACGCACGTTCTGTGCCACAACTGAGCAAAAGCGGCCATTCTGTGCACGAAACGCACGTTTTGTGCCATAGTTGAGCAAAAGCAGCGATTTTGTTCACGAAACGCACGTTTTGTGCCAAAAGGAGCAATTCGGCGGGTGAAACGCCAGTTTTGTGCCAAAAGGAGCAATTCGGTGCGTGAAACGCACGTTTTGTGCGAAAACTAAGCAAAAGCATCGATTCTGTGCACGAAACGCACGTTTTGTGCCAAATGGAGCAATTCGGTGTGTGAAACGCACGTTTTGTGCCAAAACTGATCAGAAGCAGTGATTCTGTGCACGAAACACACGTCCTGTGCCATAACTGAGCAAAAGCGGCGATTCCGTGCACGAAACGCACGTTTTGTGCCAAAAGGTGCAAACCGGTGCGTGAAACGCACGTTTTGTGAAAAAACTGAGCAAAAGCGGCGATTCTGTGCACGAAACACTCGCTCTGTGGCAAAAGGAGCAATTCGGTGTGTGAAACGCACGTTTTGTGCCAAAACTGAGCAAAAGCGGCGATTCTGTGCACGAATAACACGTTTTGTGCCACAACTGAGCAAATGCGGCGATTCTGTGCACGAAGCGCAGGTTTTGTGCCAAAACTGAGCAAAAGCGGCCATTCTGTGCACGAAACGCGCGTTTAGTGCCAAACTGGGCAAAAGCGGCGATTCTGTGCACGAAACGCACGTTTTGTGCCAAAACTGAGCAAAAGAGGCGATTCTGTGCACGAAACGCACGTTTTGTGCCAAAACTGAACAAAAGCGGCCATCTTGTGCACGAAACGCACGTTTTGTGCCAAAACTGAGCAAAAGCAGTGATTCTGTGCACGAAACACACGTTTTGTGCCAAAACTGAGCAAAAGAGCCGATTCTGTGCACGAAACGCACGTTTTGTGCCAAAACTGAGCAAAAGCGGCGATTTTGTTCACGAAACGCACGTTTTGTGCCAAAACTGAGCAAAAGCAGTGATTCTGTGCACGAATAACACGTTTTGTGCCACAACTGAGCAAAAGCGGCGATTCTGTGCACGAAACACTCGCTCTGTGGCAAAAGGAGCAATTCGGTGTGTGAAACGCACGTTTTGTGCCAAAACGGAGTAAAAGCGGCGATTCTGTGCGCGAAACGCTCGTTTTGATCCAAAACTGAGCAAAAGCGGCGATTCTGTGCACGAAACGCTCGCTTTGAGCCAAAAGTGAGCAAAAGCGGCGATTCTGTGCACGAAACGCACGTTTTGTGATAAAACTGAGCAAAACCAACGATTCTGTGCATGACACCCACGTTTTATGCCAAAACTGGGCAAAAGCGGCGATTCTGTGCATGAAAGGCACGTTTTTTGGCTGAGGGAGCAGTTCTGTGCACGTAACGCTCGTTTTGAGCCAAAACTGAGCAAAAGCGGCGATTCTGTGCACGAATAACACGTTTTGTGCCACAACTGAGCAAAAGCGGCGATTCTGTGCACGAAACACTCGCTCTGTGGCAAAAGGAGCAATTCGGTGTGTGAAACGCACGTTCTGTGCCACAACTGAGCAAAAGCGGCCATTCTGTGCACGAAACGCACGTTTTGTGCCATAGTTGAGCAAAAGCAGCGATTTTGTTCACGAAACGCACGTTTTGTGCCAAAAGGAGCAATTCGGTGGGTGAAACGACAGTTTTGTGCCAAAATCAGCAATTCGGTGCGTGAAACGCACGTTTTGTGCGAAAACTAAGCAAAAGCATCGATTCTGTGCACGAAACGCACGTTTTGTGCCAAATGGAGCAATTCGGTGTGTGAAACGCACGTTTTGTGCCAAAACTGATCAGAAGCAGTGATTCTGTGCACGAAACACACGTCCTGTGCCATAACTGAACAAAAGCGGCGATTCCGTGCACGAAACGCACGTTTTGTGCCAAAAGGTGCAAACCGGTGCGTGAAACGCACGTTTTGTGAAAAAACTGAGCAAAAGCGGCGATTCTGTGCACGAAACACTCGCTCTGTGGCAAAAGGAGCAATTCGGTGTGTGAAACGCACGTTTTGTGCCAAAACTGAGCAAAAGCGGCGATTCTGTGCACGAATAACACGTTTTGTGCCACAACTGAGCAAATGCGGCGATTCTGTTCACGAAACGCACGTTTTGTGATAAAACTGAGCAAAACCAACGATTCTGTGCATAACACGCACGTTTTATGCCAAAACTGAGCAAAAGCGGCGATTCGGTGCACGAAACGCACGTTTTGTGCCAAAAGGAGCAATTCGGTGTGTGAAACGCACGTTTTGTGCCATAACGGAATAAAAGCGGCGATTCTGTGCGCGAAACGCTCGTTTTGATCCAAAACTGAGCAAAAGCGGCGATTCTGTGCACGAAACGCTCGCTTTGAGCCAAAAGTGAGCAAAAGCGGCGATTCTGTGCACGAAACGCACGTTTTGTGATAAAACTGAGCAAAACCAACGATTCTGTGCATGACACGCACGTTTTATGCCAAAACTGAGCACAAGCGGCGATTCTGTGCACGAAACGCACGTTTTGTGCCAAAAGGAGCAATTCGGTGTGTGAAACGCACGTTTTGTGCCAAAACGGAGTAAAAGCGGCGATTCTGTGCGCGAAACGCTCGTTTTGATCCAAAACTGAGCAAAAGCGGCGATTCTGTGCACGAAACGCTCGCTTTGAGCCAAAAGTGAGCAAAAGCGGCGATTCTGTGCACGAAACGCACGTTTTGTGATAAAACTGAGCAAAACCAACGATTCTGTGCATGACACCCACGTTTTATGCCAAAACTGGGCAAAAGCGGCGATTCTGTGAATGAAAGGCACGTTTTTTGGCTGAGGGAGCAGTTCTGTGCACGTAACGCTCGTTTTGAGCCAAAACTGAGCAAAAGCGGCGATTCTGTGCACGAATAACACGTTTTGTGCCACAACTGAGCAAAAGCGGCGATTCTGTGCACGAAACACTCGCTCTGTGGCAAAAGGAGCAATTCGGTGTGTGAAACGCACGTTCTGTGCCACAACTGAGCAAAAGCGGCCATTCTGTGCACGAAACGCACGTTTTGTGCCATAGTTGAGCAAAAGCAGCGATTTTGTTCACGAAACGCACGTTTTGTGCCAAAAGGAGCAATTCGGTGGGTGAAACGCCAGTTTTGTGCCAAAAGGAGCAATTCGGTGCGTGAAACGCACGTTTTGTGCGAAAACTAAGCAAAAGCATCGATTCTGTGCACGAAACGCACGTTTTGTGCCACATGGAGCAATTCGGTGTGTGAAACGCACGTTTTGTGCCAAAACTGATCAGAAGCAGTGATTCTGTGCACGAAACACACGTCCTGTGCCATAACTGAGCAAAAGCGGCGATTCCGTGCACGAAACGCACGTTTTGTGCCAAAAGGTGCAAACCGGTGCGTGAAACACACGTTTTGTGAAAAAACTGAGCAAAAGCGGCGATTCTGTGCACGAAACACTCGCTCTGTGGCAAAAGGAGCAATTCGGTGTGTGAAACGCACGTTTTGTGCCAAAACTGAGCAAAAGCGGCGATTCTGTGCACGAATAACACGTTTTGTGCCACAACTGAGCAAATGCGGCGATTCTGTGCACGAAGCGCAGGTTTTGTGCCAAAACTGAGCAAAGGCGGCCATTCTGTGCACGAAACGCGCGTTTAGTGCCAAACTGGGCAAAAGCGGCGATTCTGTGCACGAAACGCACGTTTTGTGCCAAAACTGAGCAAAAGAGGCGATTCTGTGCACGAAACGCACGTTTTGTGCCAAAACTGAACAAAAGCGGCCATCTTGTGCACGAAACGCACGTTATGTGCCAAAACTGAGCAAAAGCAGTGATTCTGTGCACGAAACACACGTTTTGTGCCAAAACTGAGCAAAAGAGCCGATTCTGTGCACGAAACGCACGTTTTGTGCCAAAACTGAGCAAAAGCGGCGATTTTGTTCACGAAACGCACGTTTTGTGCCAAAACTGAGCAAAAGCAGTGATTCTGTGCACGAAACACACGTTCTGTGCCATAACTGTGCAAAAGCGGCGATTCTGTGCACGAAACGCTCGCTTTGAGCCAAAAGTGAGCAAAAGCGGCGATTCTGTTCACGAAACGCACGTTTTGTGATAAAACTGAGCAAAACCAACGATTCTGTGCATAACACGCACGTTTTATGCCAAAACTGAGCAAAAGCGGCGATTCGGTGCACGAAACGCACGTTTTGTGCCAAAAGGAGCAATTCGGTGTGTGAAACGCACGTTTTGTGCCATAACGGAATAAAAGCGGCGATTCTGTGCGCGAAACGCTCGTTTTGATCCAAAACTGAGCAAAAGCGGCGATTCTGTGCACGAAACGCTCGCTTTGAGCCAAAAGTGAGCAAAAGCGGCGATTCTGTGCACGAAACGCACGTTTTGTGATAAAACTGAGCAAAACCAACGATTCTGTGCATGACACGCACGTTTTATGCCAAAACTGAGCACAAGCGGCGATTCTGTGCACGAAACGCACGTTTTGTGCCAAAAGGAGCAATTCGGTGTGTGAAACGCACGTTTTGTGCCAAAACGGAGTAAAAGCGGCGATTCTGTGCGCGAAACGCTCGTTTTGATCCAAAACTGAGCAAAAGCGGGGATTCTGTGCACGAAACGCTCGCTTTGAGCCAAAAGTGAGCAAAAGCGGCGATTCTGTGCACGAAACGCACGTTTTGTGATAAAACTGAGCAAAACCAACGATTCTGTGCATGACACGCACGTTTTATGCCAAAACTGAGCAAAAGCGGCGATTCTGTGCATGAAAGGCACGTTTTGTGGCTGAGGGAGCAGTTCTGTGCACGTAACGCTCGTTTTGAGCCAAAACTGAGCAAAAGCGGCGATTCTGTGTGCGAAACGCTCGTTTTGAGCCAAAATCGAGCAAAAGCGGCGATTCTCAGCACGTAACGCTCGTTTTGAGCCAAAACTGAGCAAAATCGGCGATTCTGCGCACGAAACGCACGTTTTGTGCCGAAACCGAGCAAAGGCCTCGATTCTGTGCACAAAATGCTCGTTTTGAGCCAAAACTGAGTAGAATCGGCGATTGTGTGCACGAAACGCTCGTTTTGACCCAAAACTGAGGAAAGGCGGCGATTCTGTGCACGAAACGCACGTTTTGTGCCAAAACTGAGCAAAAGCGGCGATTCTGTGCCCGAAACGCACGCTCTGTGCAAAAAGGAGCAATTCGGTGCGTGAAACGCACGTTTTGTGCCAAAACTGAGCAATAGCGGCGATTCTGTGCACGAAACGCACGTTTTGTGCCAAAACTGAGCAAAAGCGGCGATTCTGCGCACGAAGTGCACGTTTTGTGCCATATCTGAGCAAAAGCGGTGATTCTGTGCACGAAAGGCTCGTTTTGAGCCAATACTGAGCAAAAGCGGCGATTCTGTGCGCGAAACGCTCGTTTTGATCCAAAACTGAGCAAAAGCGGCGATTCTGTGCACGAAACGCACGTTTTGTGAGAAAAGGAGCAATTCGGTGTGTGAAACGCACGTTTTGTGCCGAAACGAAGTAAAAGCGGCGATTCTGTGAGCGAAGCGCTCATTTTGATCCAAAACTGAGCAAAAGCGGCGATTCTGTACACGAAACGCACGTTTTGTGGCAGAAGGAGCAATTCGGTGCACGAAACGCTCGTTTTGATCCAAAACTGAGCAAAAGCAGCGATTCTGTGCATGAAGCGCACGTTTTGTGGCAGAAGGAGCAATTCGGTGCACGAAACGCTCGTTTTGATCCAAAACTGAGCAAAAGCGGCGATTCTGTGCACGAAACGCACGTTTTTCGCCAGAACTGAGCAAAAGCGTCGATTCAGAGCACGAAAAGCACGTTTTGTGCCAAAACTGAGCAAAAGCGGCGATTCTGTGCACGTAGCCCCCGTTTTGTTGCAAAACTGTGCAAAAGCGGCGATTCAGTGCACGAAACGCTCATTTTAAGCCAAAACTGAGCAAAAGCGGAATTTCCGTGCACGAACCGCACGTTTTGTGCCAAAACTGAGCAAAAGCAGTGATTCTGTGCACGAAACACACGTTTTGTGGCAGATGGAGCAATTCGGTGCACGAAACGCGCGTTTTGTGCCAAAACTGATCAAAAGCGGCGATTCTGTGCACGAAACGCTCGTTTTTAGCCAATACTGAGCAAAAGCGGCGATTCTGTGCACGAAACGCACGTTTTGTGATAAAACTGAGCAAAACCAACGATTCTGTGCATGACACGCACGTTTTATGCTAAAACTGAGCAAAAGCGGCGATTCTGTGCATGAAAGGCACGTTTTGTGGCTGAGGGAGCAGTTCTGTGCACGTAACGCTCGTTTTGAGCCAAAACTGAGCAAAAGCGGCGATTCTGTGCGCGAAACGCTCGTTTTGAGCCAAAACCGAGCAAAAGCGGCGATTCTGAGCACGTAACGCTCGTTTTGAGCCAAAACTGAGCAAAATCGGCGATTCTGTGCACGAATCGCACGTTTTGCGCCATAGTTGAGCAAAAGCAGCGATTTTGTGCACGAAACGCACGTTTTGTGCCAATACTGAGCAAAAGCAGTGATTCTGTGCACGAAACAAACGTTCTTTGCCATAACTGTGCAAAAGCGGCGATTCTGTGCACGAAACGCACGTATTGTGCCATAAGTGAGCAAAAGCGGCGATTCTGTGGACGAAGCGCACGTTTTGTGCCAAAACTGAGCAAAAGCGGCGATTCTGAGCATTTCACGCACGTTTTGTGCCAAAACTAAGCAAAAGCGGCGATTCTGTGCACGAATGGCCCGTTTTGCGCCAAAAGGAGCAATTCGGTGTGTGAAACGCACGTTTTGTTCCAAACTGAGCAAAAGCAGCTATTCTGTGCACGAAACGCACGTTTTGTGCCAAAACTGAGCAAAAGCGGCGATTATGTGCACGAAACACACGTTTTGTGCCAAAACTGAGCAAAAGCGGCGATTCTGCGTACGAAGTGCACGTTTTGTGCCATAGCTGAGCAAAAGCGGTGATTCTGTGCACGAAAGGCTCGTTTTGAGCCAACACTGAGCAAAAGCGGCGATTCTGTGCGCGAAACGCGCGTTTTGATCCAAAACTGAGCAAAAGCGGCGATTCTGTGCACGAAACGCACGTTTTGTGAGAAAAGGAGCAATTCGGTGTGTGAAACGCACGTTTTGTGCCAAAACGGAGTGAAAGCGGCGATTCTGTGCGCGCAACGCTCGTTTTGATCCAAAACTGAGCAAAAGCGGCGATTCTGTGCACGAAACGCTCGCTTTGAGCCAAAAGTGAGCAAAAGCGGCGATCCTGTGCACGAAACGCACGTTTTGTGATAAAACTGAGCAAAACCAACGATTCTGTGCATGACACGCACGTTTTATGCCAAAACTGAGCAAAAGCGGCGATTCTGTGCATGAAAGGCACGTTTTGTGGCTGAGGGAGCAGTTCTGTGCACGTAACGCTCGTTTTGAGCCAAAACTGAGCAAAAGCGGCGATTCTGTGCGCGAAACGCTCGTTTTGAGCCAAAACTGTGCAAAAGCGGTGATTCTGTGCATGAAACGCACGTTTTGTGGCAGAAGTAGCAGTTCTGTGCACGTAACGCTCGTTTTGTGCAATAACTGAGCAAAAGCGGCGATTCTGTGCGCGAAACGCCCGTTTTGAGCCAAAACCGAGCGAAAGCGGCGATTCTGAGCACGTAACGCTCGTTTTGAGCCAAAACTGAGCAAAATCGGCGATTCTGCGCACGAAACGCACGTTTTGTGCCGAAACCGAGCAAAGGCCTCGATTCTGTGCACAAAATGCTCGTTTTGAGCCAAAACTGAGTAGAATCGGCGATTGTGTGCACGAAACGCTCGTTTTGACCCAAAACTGAGGAAAGGCGGCGATTCTGTGCACGAAACGCACGTTTTGTGCCAAAACTGAGCAAAAGCGGCGATTCTGTGCCCGAAACGCACGCTCTGTGCAAAAAGGAGCAATTCGGTGCGTGAAACGCACGTTTTGTGCCAAAACTGAGCAATAGCGGCGATTCTGTGCACGAAACGCACGTTTTGTGCCAAAACTGAGCAAAAGCGGCGATTCTGCGCACGAAGTGCACGTTTTGTGCCATATCTGAGCAAAAGCGGTGATTCTGTGCACGAAAGGCTCGTTTTGAGCCAATACTGAGCAAAAGCGGCGATTCTGTGCGCGAAACGCTCGTTTTGATCCAAAACTGAGCAAAAGCGGCAATTCTGTGCACGAAACGCACGTTTTGTGAGAAAAGGAGCAATTCGGTGTGTGAAACGCACGTTTTGTGCCGAAACGAAGTAAAAGCGGCGATTCTGTGAGCGAAACGCTCGTTTTGATCCAAAACTGAGCAAAAGCGGCGATTCTGTGCACGAAACGCACGTTTTGTGGCAGAAGGAGCAATTCGGTGCACGAAACGCTCGTTTTGATCCAAAACTGAGCAAAAGCAGCGATTCTGTGCATGAAGCGCACGTTTTGTGGCAGAAGGAGCAATTCGGTGCACGAAACGCTCGTTTTGATCCAAAACTGAGCAAAAGCGGCGATTCTGTGCACGAAACGCACGTTTTTCGCCAGATCTGAGCAAAAGCGTCGATTCAGAGCACGAAAAGCACGTTTTGTGCCAAAACTGAGCAAAAGCGGCGATTCTGTGCCCGAAACGCACGCTCTGTGCAAAAAGGAGCAATTCGGTGCGTGAAACGCACGTTTTGTGCCAAAACTGAGCAATAGCGGCGATTCTGTGCACGAAACGCACGTTTTGTGCCAAAACTGAGCAAAAGCGGCGATTCTGCGCACGAAGTGCACGTTTTGTGCCATATCTGAGCAAAAGCGGTGATTCTGTGCACGAAAGGCTCGTTTTGAGCCAATACTGAGCAAAAGCGGCGATTCTGTGCGCGAAACGCTCGTTTTGATCCAAAACTGAGCAAAAGCGGCGATTCTGTGCACGAAACGCACGTTTTGTGAGAAAAGGAGCAATTCGGTGTGTGAAACGCACGTTTTGTGCCGAAACGAAGTAAAAGCGGCGATTCTGTGAGCGAAGCGCTCATTTTGATCCAAAACTGAGCAAAAGCGGCGATTCTGTACACGAAACGCACGTTTTGTGGCAGAAGGAGCAATTCGGTGCACGAAACGCTCGTTTTGATCCAAAACTGAGCAAAAGCAGCGATTCTGTGCATGAAGCGCACGTTTTGTGGCAGAAGGAGCAATTCGGTGCACGAAACGCTCGTTTTGATCCAAAACTGAGCAAAAGCGGCGATTCTGTGCACGAAACGCACGTTTTTCGCCAGAACTGAGCAAAAGCGTCGATTCAGAGCACGAAAAGCACGTTTTGTGCCAAAACTGAGCAAAAGCGGCGATTCTGTGCACGTAGCCCCCGTTTTGTTGCAAAACTGTGCAAAAGCGGCGATTCAGTGCACGAAACGCTCATTTTAAGCCAAAACTGAGCAAAAGCGGAATTTCCGTGCACGAACCGCACGTTTTGTGCCAAAACTGAGCAAAAGCAGTGATTCTGTGCACGAAACACACGTTTTGTGGCAGATGGAGCAATTCGGTGCACGAAACGCGCGTTTTGTGCCAAAACTGATCAAAAGCGGCGATTCTGTGCACGAAACGCTCGTTTTTAGCCAATACTGAGCAAAAGCGGCGATTCTGTGCACGAAACGCACGTTTTGTGATAAAACTGAGCAAAACCAACGATTCTGTGCATGACACGCACGTTTTATGCTAAAACTGAGCAAAAGCGGCGATTCTGTGCATGAAAGGCACGTTTTGTGGCTGAGGGAGCAGTTCTGTGCACGTAACGCTCGTTTTGAGCCAAAACTGAGCAAAAGCGGCGATTCTGTGCGCGAAACGCTCGTTTTGAGCCAAAACCGAGCAAAAGCGGCGATTCTGAGCACGTAACGCTCGTTTTGAGCCAAAACTGAGCAAAATCGGCGATTCTGTGCACGAATCGCACGTTTTGCGCCATAGTTGAGCAAAAGCAGCGATTTTGTGCACGAAACGCACGTTTTGTGCCAATACTGAGCAAAAGCAGTGATTCTGTGCACGAAACAAACGTTCTTTGCCATAACTGTGCAAAAGCGGCGATTCTGTGCACGAAACGCACGTATTGTGCCATAAGTGAGCAAAAGCGGCGATTCTGTGGACGAAGCGCACGTTTTGTGCCAAAACTGAGCAAAAGCGGCGATTCTGAGCATTTCACGCACGTTTTGTGCCAAAACTAAGCAAAAGCGGCGATTCTGTGCACGAATGGCCCGTTTTGCGCCAAAAGGAGCAATTCGGTGTGTGAAACGCACGTTTTGTTCCAAACTGAGCAAAAGCAGCTATTCTGTGCACGAAACGCACGTTTTGTGCCAAAACTGAGCAAAAGCGGCGATTATGTGCACGAAACACACGTTTTGTGCCAAAACTGAGCAAAAGCGGCGATTCTGCGTACGAAGTGCACGTTTTGTGCCATAGCTGAGCAAAAGCGGTGATTCTGTGCACGAAAGGCTCGTTTTGAGCCAACACTGAGCAAAAGCGGCGATTCTGTGCGCGAAACGCGCGTTTTGATCCAAAACTGAGCAAAAGCGGCGATTCTGTGCACGAAACGCACGTTTTGTGAGAAAAGGAGCAATTCGGTGTGTGAAACGCACGTTTTGTGCCAAAACGGAGTGAAAGCGGCGATTCTGTGCGCGCAACGCTCGTTTTGATCCAAAACTGAGCAAAAGCGGCGATTCTGTGCACGAAACGCTCGCTTTGAGCCAAAAGTGAGCAAAAGCGGCGATCCTGTGCACGAAACGCACGTTTTGTGATAAAACTGAGCAAAACCAACGATTCTGTGCATGACACGCACGTTTTATGCCAAAACTGAGCAAAAGCGGCGATTCTGTGCATGAAAGGCACGTTTTGTGGCTGAGGGAGCAGTTCTGTGCACGTAACGCTCGTTTTGAGCCAAAACTGAGCAAAAGCGGCGATTCTGTGCGCGAAACGCTCGTTTTGAGCCAAAACTGTGCAAAAGCGGTGATTCTGTGCATGAAACGCACGTTTTGTGGCAGAAGTAGCAGTTCTGTGCACGTAACGCTCGTTTTGTGCAATAACTGAGCAAAAGCGGCGATTCTGTGCGCGAAACGCCCGTTTTGAGCCAAAACCGAGCAAAAGCGGCGATTCTGAGCACGTAACGCTCGTTTTGAGCCAAAACTGAGCAAAATCGGCGATTCTGCGCACGAAACGCACGTTTTGTGCCGAAACCGAGCAAAGGCCTCGATTCTGTGCACAAAATGCTCGTTTTGAGCCAAAACTGAGTAGAATCGGCGATTGTGTGCACGAAACGCTCGTTTTGACCCAAAACTGAGGAAAGGCGGCGATTCTGTGCACGAAACGCACGTTTTGTGCCAAAACTGAGCAAAAGCGGCGATTCTGTGCCCGAAACGCACGCTCTGTGCAAAAAGGAGCAATTCGGTGCGTGAAACGCACGTTTTGTGCCAAAACTGAGCAATAGCGGCGATTCTGTGCACGAAACGCACGTTTTGTGCCAAAACTGAGCAAAAGCGGCGATTCTGCGCACGAAGTGCACGTTTTGTGCCATATCTGAGCAAAAGCGGTGATTCTGTGCACGAAAGGCTCGTTTTGAGCCAATACTGAGCAAAAGCGGCGATTCTGTGCGCGAAACGCTCGTTTTGATCCAAAACTGAGCAAAAGCGGCAATTCTGTGCACGAAACGCACGTTTTGTGAGAAAAGGAGCAATTCGGTGTGTGAAACGCACGTTTTGTGCCGAAACGAAGTAAAAGCGGCGATTCTGTGAGCGAAACGCTCGTTTTGATCCAAAACTGAGCAAAAGCGGCGATTCTGTGCACGAAACGCACGTTTTGTGGCAGAAGGAGCAATTCGGTGCACGAAACGCTCGTTTTGATCCAAAACTGAGCAAAAGCAGCGATTCTGTGCATGAAGCGCACGTTTTGTGGCAGAAGGAGCAATTCGGTGCACGAAACGCTCGTTTTGATCCAAAACTGAGCAAAAGCGGCGATTCTGTGCACGAAACGCACGTTTTTCGCCAGATCTGAGCAAAAGCGTCGATTCAGAGCACGAAAAGCACGTTTTGTGCCAAAACTGAGCAAAAGCGGCGATTCTGTGCACGTAGCCCCCGTTTTGTTGCAAAACTGTGCAAAAGCGGCGATTCAGTGCACGAAACGCTCATTTTAAGCCAAAACTGAGCAAAAGCGGAATTTCCGTGCACGAACCGCACGTTTTGTGCCAAAACTGAGCAAAAGCAGTGATTCTGTGCACGAAACACACGTTTTGTGGCAGATGGAGCAATTCGGTGCACGAAACGCGCGTTTTGTGCCAAAACTGAGCAAAAGCGGCGATTCTGTGCACGAAACGCTCGTTTTTAGCCAATACTGAGCAAAAGCGGCGATTCTGTGCACGAAACGCACGTTTTGTGATAAAACTGAGCAAAACCAACGATTCTGTGCATGACACGCACGTTTTATGCCAAAACTGAGCAAAAGCGGCGATTCTGTGCATGAAAGGCACGTTTTGTGGCTGAGGGAGCAGTTCTGTGCACGTAACGCTCGTTTTGAGCCAAAACTGAGCAAAAGCGGCGATTCTGTGCGTGAAACGCTCGTTTTGAGCCAAAACCGAGCAAAAGCGGCGATTCTGAGCACGTAACGCTCGTTTTGAGCCAAAACTGAGCAAAAGCGGCGATTCTGTGCGCGAAACGCTCGTTTTGAGCCAATACTGAGCAAAAGCGGCGATTCTGTGCGCGAAACGCTCGTTTTGATCCAAAACTGAGCAAAAGCGGCGATTCTGTGCACGAAACGCACGTTTTGTGAGAAAAGGAGCAATTCGGTGTGTGAAACGCACGTTTTGTGCCGAAACGAAGTAAAAGCGGCGATTCTGTGAGCGAAACGCTCGTTTTGATCCAAAACTGAGCAAAAGCGGCGATTCTGTGCACGAAACGCACGTTTTGTGGCAGAAGGAGCAATTCGGTGCACGAAACGCTCGTTTTGATCCAAAACTGAGCAAAAGCAGCGATTCTGTGCATGAAGCGCACGTTTTGTGGCAGAAGGAGCAATTCGGTGCACGAAACGCTCGTTTTGATCCAAAACTGAGCAAAAGCGGCGATTCTGTGCACGAAACGCACGTTTTTCGCCAGAACTGAGCAAAAGCGTCGATTCAGAGCACGAAAAGCACGTTTTGTGCCAAAACTGAGCAAAAGCGGCGATTCTGTGCACGTAGCCCCCGTTTTGTTGCAAAACTGTGCAAAAGCGGCGATTCAGTGCACGAAACGCTCATTTTAAGCCAAAACTGAGCAAAAGCGGAATTTCCGTGCACGAACCGCACGTTTTGTGCCAAAACTGAGCAAAAGCAGTGATTCTGTGCACGAAACACACGTTTTGTGGCAGATGGAGCAATTCGGTGCACGAAACGCGCGTTTTGTGCCAAAACTGAGCAAAAGCGGCGATTCTGTGCACGAAACGCTCGTTTTTAGCCAATACTGAGCAAAAGCGGCGATTCTGTGCACGAAACGCACGTTTTGTGATAAAACTGAGCAAAACCAACGATTCTGTGCATGACACGCACGTTTTATGCCAAAACTGAGCAAAAGCGGCGATTCTGTGCATGAAAGGCACGTTTTGTGGCTGAGGGAGCAGTTCTGTGCACGTAACGCTCGTTTTGAGCCGAAACTGAGCAAAAGCGGCGATTCTGTGCGCGAAACGCTCGTTTTGAGCCAAAACCGAGAAAAAGCGGCGATTCTGAGCACGTAACGCTCGTTTTGAGCCAAAACTGAGCAAAATCGGCGATTCTGTGCACGAAACGCACGTTTTGCGCCATAGTTGAGCAAAAGCAGCGATTTTGTGCACGAAACGCACGTTTTGTGCCAAAACTGAGCAAAAGCAGTGATTCTGTGCACGAAACAAACGTTCTTTGCCATAACTGTGCAAAAGCGGCGATTCTGTGCACGAAACGCACGTATTGTGCCATAAGTGAGCAAAAGCGGCGATTCTGTGGACGAAGCGCACGTTTTGTGCCAAAACTGAGCAAAAGCGGCGATTCTGAGCATGTCACGCACGTTTTGTGCCAAAACTAAGCAAAAGCGGCGATTCTGTGCACGAATGGCCCGTTTTGCGCCAAAAGGAGCAATTCGGTGTGTGAAACGCACGTTTTGTTCCAAACTGAGCAAAAGCAGCTATTCTGTGCACGAAACGCACGTTTTGTGCCAAAACTGAGCAAAAGCGGCGATTATGTGCACGAAACACACGTTTTGTGCCAAAACTGAGCAAAAGCGGCGATTCTGCGTACGAAGTGCACGTTTTGTGCCATAGCTGAGCAAAAGCGGTGATTCTGTGCACGAAAGGCTCGTTTTGAGCCAATACTGAGTAAAAGCGGCGATTCTCTGCGCGAAACGCTCGTTTGGATCCAAAACTGAGCAAAAGCAGTGATTCTGTGCACGAAACACACGTTTTGTGCCAAAACTGAGCAAAAGAGCCGATTCTGTGCACGAAACGCACGTTTTGTGCCAAAACTGAGCAAAAGCGGCGATTTTGTTCACGAAACGCACGTTTTGTGCCAAAACTGAGCAAAAGCAGTGATTCTGTGCACGAAACGCTCGCTTTGAGCCAAAAGTGAGCAAAAGCGGCGATTCTGTTCACGAAACGCACGTTTTATGAAAAGAGGAGCAATTCGGTGCGTGGAACGCACGTTTTGTGCCAAAACTGAGCAAAAGCGGCGCTTCTGTGCACGAAACGCACGTTTTGTGCCAAAACTGAGCAAAAGCGGCGATTCTGTGCACGAAAAGCACGTTTTGTTGCGAAACTGAGCAAAAGCGGCGATTCTGTGTACGAAACGCACGTTTTGTTGCAAAACTGAGCAAAAGCGGCGATCCTGTGCACGAAACGCACGTATTGTGCCAAAACTGAACAAAAGCGGCGATTCTATGCTCGAAATGCACATTTTGTGCCAAAACTGAGCAAAAGCGGCGAATCTATGCTCGAAATGCACGTTTTGCCGCCAAAACTGAGCAAAAGCGGCGATTCTGTGCTCGAAACGCACGTTATGTGCCAAAACTCAGCAAAAGGGGCGATTCTGTGCACGAAACACAGGATTTGTTACAAAACTATGCAAAAGCGACGATTCTGTGCACGAAACGCAGGTTTCTATCCAAAACTGAGCAAAACCATCGATTCTGTGCACGAAACGCACGTTTTATGCCATGAGGAGCAATTCGGTGCGTGGAACGCACGTTTTGTGCCAAAACTGAGCAAAAGCGGCGATTCTATGCACGAAACGCTCGTTTTGTGCCAAAACTGAGCAAAAGCGGCGATTCTATGCTCGAACTGCACATTTTGTGCCAAAACTGAGCAAAAGCGGCGATTCTATGCTCGAAATGCACGTTTTGCCGCCAAAACTGAGCAAAAGCCGCGATTCTGTGAACGAAACGCACGTTTTATGAAAAGAGGAGCAATTCGGTGCGTGGAACGCACGTTTTGTGCCAAAACTGAGCAAGAGCGGCGATTCTATATACGAATCGCTCGTTTTGTGCCAAAACTGAACAAAAGCGGCGATTCTATGCTCGAATGCACGTTTTGTGCCAAAACTGAGCAAAAGCGGCGATTCTGATCACGAAACGCACGTTTTGTGCCAAAACTGAGCAAAAGCGGCGATTCTGTGCACGAAACGCACGTTTTGTGTCAAAACTGAGCAAAAGCGGCGATTCTATGCACGAAACGCTCGTTTTGTGCCAAAACTGAGCAAAAGCGGCGATTCTGTGCACAAAGCGCACGTATTGGGCCAAAACTGAGCAAAAGCCGCGATTCTGTGCACGAATCGCTCGTTTTATGAAAAGAGGAGCAATTCGGTGCGTGGAACGCACGTTTTGTGCCAAAACTGAGTAAAAGCGGCGATTCTGTGCACGAAACGCACGTATTGAGAAAAAACTGAGCAAAAGCGGCGATTCTATGCTCGAAATGCACGTTTTGTGCAAAACTGAGAAAAAGCGGCGATTCTGTGCACGAAACGCACGTATTGTGCCAAAACTGAGCAAAAGCGGCGATTCTGTGCACGAAACGCACGTTTTGTGCCAAAACAGAGCAAAAGCGGCGATTCTGTGCACGAAACGCACGTTTTGTGCCAAAACTGAGCAACAGCGGCGATTCTGTGCACGCAACGCACGTTTTGTGCCAAAGCTGAGCAAAAGCGGCGATTCTGTGCACGAAACACAGGATTTGTGCCAAAACTATGCAAAGGCGACGATTCTGTGCACGAAACGCACGTTTTGTGCCAAAACTGAGCAAAAGCGGCGATTCTGTGCACGAAACGCACGTTTTGTGCCAAAACTGAGCATAAGGAGCGATTCTCTGCACGAAACGCAGGTGTTTATCCAAAACTGAGCAAAAGCGGCGATTCTGTGCACGAAACGCACGTTTTATGCCAAGAGGAGCAATTCGGTGCGTGGAACGCACGTTTTGTACCAAAACTGAGCAAAAGCGGCGATTCTGTGCACGAAACGCACGTTTTGTGCCAAAACTGAGCAAAAGCGGCGATTCTGAGCAGAAAACGCACGTTTTGTTCCAAAACTGAGCAAAAGCGGCGATTCTATGCTCGAATGCACGTTTTGTGCCAAAACTGAGCAAAAGCGGCGATTCTGTGCACGAAACACAGGATTTGTGCCAAAACTAAGCAAAAGCGACGATTCTGTGCACGAAACGCGCGTTTTGTGCCAAAACTGAGCAAAAGCGGCGATTCTATGCTCGAGATGCACGTTTTGTGCCTAAACTGAGCAAAAGCGGCTATTCTGTGCACGAAACACACGTTTTGTGGCAAAACTGAGCAAAAGCGGCGATTCTTTGCACGAAACGCCCGTTTTGCGCCAAAAGGAGCAATTCGGTGCGTGAAACGCACGTTTTGTGCCAATCTGAACAAAAGCGGCGATTCTGTGCACGAAACGCACCTTTTGTGCCAAAACTGAGCAAAAGCGGCGATTCTGTGCACGAAACACACGTTCTGTGGCGAAAGGAGCAATTCGGTGTGTGAAACGCACGATTTGTGCCAAAACTGAGCAAAAGCGGCGATTCTGAGCACGAAAGGCCCGTTTTGCGCTAAAAGGAGCAATTCTGTGTGTGAAACGCACGTTTTGTGCCAAACTGAGCAAAAGCTGCGGTTCTGTGCACGAAACGCACGTTTTGTGCCAAAAGGAGCAATTCGGTGTGTGAAACGCACGTTTTGTGCCGAAGGGAGCAATTCGGTGCGTGAAACGCACGTTTTGTGCCATAAGTGAGCAAAAGCGGCTATTCTGTGCACGAAACACACGTTTTGTGGCAAAAGGAGCAATTCGGTGCGTAGAACGCACGTTTTGTGCCAAAAGGAGCAATTCGGTGGGAGAAACGCCAGTTTTGTGCCAAAAGGAGCAATTCGGTGCGTGAAACGCACGTTTTGTGCCATAAGTGAGCAAAAGCGGCGATTCTGTGGACGAAGCGCACGTTTTGTGCCAAAACTGAGCAAAAGCGGCAATTCTGAGCACGAAACGCACGTTTTGTGCCTAAACTGAGCAAAAGCGGCTATTCTGTGCACGAAACACACGTTTTGTGGCAAAAGGAGCAATTCGGTGCGTAGAACGCACGTTTTGTGCCAAAAGGAGCAATTCGGTGGGTGAAACGCCAGTTTTGTGCCAAAAGGAGCAATTCGGTGCGTGAAACGCACGTTTTGTGCGAAAACTAAGCAAAAGCATCGATTCTGTGCACGAAACGCACGTTTTGTGCCAAATGGAGCAATTCTGTGGACGAAGCGCACGTTTTGTGCCAAAACTGAGCAAAAGCGGCAATTCTGAGCACGAAACGCACGTTTTGTGCCAAAACTGAGCAAAAGCGGCTATTCTGTGCACGAAACACACGTTTTGTGGCAAAACTGAACAAAAGCGGCGATTCTATGCTCGAAGTGCACATTTTGTGCCAAAACTGAGCAAAAGCGGCGAATCTATGCTCGAAATGCACGTTTTGCCGCCAAAACTGAGCAAAAGCGGCGATTCTGTGCTCGAAACGCACGTTTTGTGCCAAAACAGAGCAAAAGCGGCGATTCTGTGCACGAAACGCACGTTATGTGCCAAAACTCAGCAAAAGGGGCGATTCTGTGCACGAAACACAGGATTTGTTACAAAACTATGCAAAAGCGACGATTCTGTGCACGAAACGCAGGTTTCTATCCAAAACTGAGCAAAAGCGGCGATTCTGTGCACGAAACGCACGTTTTGTGTCAAAACTGAGCAAAAGCGGCGATTCTGTGCACGAAACGCACGTTTTGTGCCAAAACTGAGCAACAGCGGCGATTCTCTGCACGCAACGCACGTTTTGTGCCAAAGCTGAGCAAAAGCGGCGATTCTGTGCACGAAACACAGGATTTGTGCCAAAACTATGCAAAAGCGACGATTCTGTGCACGAAACGCACGTTTTGTGCCAAAACTGAGCAAAAGCGGCGATTCTGTGCACGAAACGCACGTTTTGTGCCAAAACTGAGCATAAGGAGCGATTCTCTGCACGAAACGCAGGTGTTTATCCAAAACTGAGCAAAAGCGGCGATTCTGTGCACGAAACGCACGTTTTATGCCAAGAGGAGCAATTCGGTGCGTGGAACGCACGTTTTGTACCAAAACTGAGCAAAAGCGGCGATTCTGTGCACGAAACGCACGTATTGTGCCAAAACTGAGCAATAGCGGCGATTCTGTGCTCGAAATGCACGTTTTGTGCCAAAACTGAGCAAAAGCGGCGATTCTGTGCACGAAACGCACGTTTTGTTGCGAAACTGAGCAAAAACGGCGATTCTGTGCACGTAGCCCCCGTTTTGTTGCAAAACTGTGCAAAAGCGGCGATTCAGTGCACGAAACGCTCATTTTAAGCCAAAACTGAGCAAAAGCGGAATTTCTGTGCACGAACCGCACGTTTTGTGCCAAAACTGAGCAAAAGCAGTGATTCTGTGCACGAAACACTCGTTCTGTGCCATAACTGTGCAAAAGCGGCGATTCTGTGCAAGAAACGCACGTTTTGTGCCTAAAGGAGCAATTCGGTGTGTGAAACGCACGTTTTGTGCCAAAACTGAGCAAAAGCGGCGATTCTTTGCACGAAACGCCCGTTTTGCGCCAAAAGGAGCAATTCGGTGCGTGAAACGCACGTTTTGTGCCAATCTGAACAAAAGCGGCGATTCTGTGCACGAAACGCACCTTTTGTGCCAAAACTGAGCAAAAGCGGCGATTCTGTGCACGAAACACACGTTCTGTGGCGAAAGGAGCAATTCGGTGTGTGAAACGCACGATTTGTGCCAAAACTGAGCAAAAGCGGCGATTCTGAGCACGAAAGGCCCGTTTTGCGCTAAAAGGAGCAATTCGGTGTGTGAAACGCACGTTTTGTGCCAAACTGAGCAAAAGCTGCGGTTCTGTGCACGAAACGCACGTTTTGTGCCAAAAGGAGCAATTCGGTGTGTGAAACGCACGTTTTGTGCCGAAGGGAGCAATTCGGTGCGTGAAACGCACGTTTTGTGCCATAAGTGAGCAAAAGCGGCTATTCTGTGCACGAAACACACGTTTTGTGGCAAAAGGAGCAATTAGGTGCGTAGAACGCACGTTTTGTGCCAAAAGGAGCAATTCGGTGGGAGAAACGCCAGTTTTGTGCCAAAAGGAGCAATTCGGTGCGTGAAACGCACGTTTTGTGCCATAAGTGAGCAAAAGCGGCGATTCTGTGGACGAAGCGCACGTTTTGTGCCAAAACTGAGCAAAAGCGGCAATTCTGAGCACGAAACGCACGTTTTGTGCCAAAACTGAGCAAAAGCGGCTATTCTGTGCACGAAACACACGTTTTGTGGCAAAAGGAGCAATTCGGTGCGTAGAACGCACGTTTTGTGCCAAAAGGAGCAATTCGGTGGGTGAAACGCCAGTTTTGTGCCAAAAGGAGCAATTCGGTGCGTGAAACGCACGTTTTGTGCGAAAACTAAGCAAAAGCATCGATTCTGTGCACGAAACGCACGTTTTGTGCCAAATGGAGCAATTCGGTGTGTGAAACGCACGATTTGTGCCAAAACTGAGCAAAAGCGGCGATTCTGTGCTCATAGCCCCCGTTTTGTTGCAAAACTGTGCAAAAGCGGCGATTCAGTGCACGAAACGCTCATTTTAAGCCAAAACTGAGCAAAAGCGGAATTTCCGTGCACGAACCGCACGTTTTGTGAAAAAACTGAGCAAAAGCAGTGATTCTGTGCACGAAACACACGTTTTGTGGCAGAAGGAGCAATTCGGTGCACGAAACGCGCGTTTTGTGCCAAAACTGAGCAAAAGCGGCGATTCTGTGCACGAAACGCTCGCTTTGAGCCAAAAGTGAGCAAAAGCGGCGATTCTGTGCACGAAACGCACGTTTTGTGCCAAAACTGAGCAAAAGCGGCGATTCTGTGCACGAAACGCACGTTTTGTGATAAAACTGAGCAGAACCAACGATTCTGTGCATGACACGCACGTTTTATGCCAAAACTGAGCAAAAGCGGCGATTCTGTGCATGAAAGGCACGTTTTGTGGCTGAGGGAGCAGTTCTGTGCACGTAACGATCGTTTTGAGCCAAAACCGAGCAAAAGCGGCGATTCTGAGCACGTAACGCTCGTTTTGAGCCAAAACTGAGCAAAATCGGCGATTCTGCGCACGAAACTCACGTTTTGTGCCGAAACCGAGCAAAGGCGGCGATTCTGGGCACAAAATGCTCGTTTTGAGCCAAAACTGAGCAGAATCGGCGATTGTGTGCACGAAACGCTCGTTTTGAGAAAAAACCGAGCAAAAGCGGCGATTCTGTGCACGTAACGCTCGTTCTGAGCCAAAACTGAGCAAAATCGGCGATTCTGTGCACGAAACGCCCGTTTTGTGCTGAAACCGAGCAAAAGCGGCGATTCTGTGCACAAAACGCTCGTTTTGAGCCAAAACTGAGCAAAAGCGGCGATTCTGTGCACGAATAACACGTTTTGTGCAACAACTGAGCAAAAGCGGCGATTCTGTGCACGAAACACTCGCTCTGTGGCAAAAGGAGCAATTCGGTGTGTGAAACGCACGTTTTGTGCCAAAACTGAGCAAAAGCGGCGATTCTGTGCACGAAACGCACGTTTTGTGCCAAAACTGAGCAAAAGCAGCGATTCTGTGCACGAAACACATGTTCTGTGCCACAACTGAGCAAAAGCGGCGATTCTGTGCACGAAAAACACGCTCTGTGGCAAAAGGAGCAATTCGGTGTGTGAAACGCACGTTTTGTGCCAAAACTGAGCAAAAGCGGCGATTCTGTGCACGAATAACACGTTTTGTGCCACAACTGAGCAAAAGCGGCGATTCTGTGCACGAAACGCAGGTTTTGTGCCAAAACTGAGCAGAAGCGGCCATTCTGTGCACGAAACGCGCGTTTAGTGCCAAACTTGGCAAAAGCGGCGATTCTGTGCACGAAACGCATGTTTTGTGCCAAAACTGAGCAAAAGCGGCGATTCTGTGCACAAAACGCACGTTTTGTGCCATAGTTGAGCAAAAGCAGCGATTTTGTTCACGAAACGCACGTTTTGTGCCAAAACTGAGCAAAAGAGGCGTTTCTGTGCACGAAGCGCACGTTTTGTGCCAAAACTGAACAAAAGCGGCCATCTTGTGCACGAAACGCACGTTTTGTCCCAAAACTGAGCAAAAGCAGTGATTCTGTGCACGAAACACACGTTTTGTGGTAAAAGGAGCAATTCGGTGCGTAGAACGCACGTTTTGTGCCAAAACGGAGTAAAAGCGGCGATTCTGTGCGCGAAACGCTCGTTTTGATCCAAAACTGAGCAAAAGCGGCAATTCTGTGCACGTAACGCTCGCTTTGAGCCAAAAGTGAGCAAAAGCGGCGATTCTGTGCACGAAACGCACGTTTTGTGATAAAACTGAGCAAAACCAACGATTCTGTGCATGACACGCACGTTTTATGCCAAAACTGAGCAAAAGCGGCGATTCTGTGCATGAAAGGCACGTTTTGTGGCTGAGGGAGCAGTTCTGTGCACGTAACGCTCGTTTTGAGCCAAAACTGAGCAAAAGCGGCGATTCTGTCCGCGAAACGCTCGTTTTGAGCCAAAACCGAGCAAAAGCGGCGATTCTGAGCACGTAACGCTCGTTTTGAGCCAAAACTGAGCAAAATCGGCGATTCTGCGCACGAAACTCACGTTTTGTGCCGAAACCGAGCAAAGGCGGCGATTCTGTGCACGTAACGCTCGTTTTGAGCAATAACTGAGCAAAAGCGGCGATTCTGTGCGCGAAACGCTCGTTTTGAGAAAAAACCGAGCAAAAGCGGCGATTCTGTGCACGTAACGCTCGTTCTGAGCCAAAACTGAGCAAAAGCGGCGATGCTGTGCAGGAATAACACGTTTTGTGCCACAACTGAGCAAAAGCGGCGATTCTGTGCACGAAACTCTCGCTCTGTGGCAAAAGGAGCAATTCGGTGTGTGAAACGCACGTTTTGAGCCAAAACTGAGCAAAAGCGGCGATTCTGTGCACGAATAACATGTTTTGTGCCACAACTGAGCAAAAGCGGCGATTCTGTGCACGAAACGCAGGTTTTGTGGCAAAACTGAGCAGAAGCGGCCATTCTGTGCACGAAACGCGCGTTTAGTGCCAAACTGGGCAAAAGCGGCGATTCTGTGCACGAAACGCATGTTTTGTGCCAAAACTGAGCAAAAGCGGCGATTCTGTGCACGAAACGCACGTTTTGTGCCATAGTTGAGCAAAAGCAGCGATTTTGTTCACGAAACGCACGTTTTGTGCCAAAACTGAGCAAAAGAGGCGTTTCTGTGCACGAAGCGCACGTTTTGTGCCATAACTGAACAAAAGCGGCCATCTTGTGCACGAAACGCACGTTTTGTCCCAAAACTGAGCAAAAGCAGTGATTCTGTGCACGAAACACACGTTTTGTGGTAAAAGGAGCAATTCGGTGCGTAGAACGCACGTTTTGTGCCAAAAGGAGCAATTCGGTAGGTGAAACGCCAGTTTTGTGCCAAAAGGAGCAATTCGGTGCGTGAAACGCACGTTTTGTGCGAAAACTAAGCAAAAGCATCGATTTTGTGCACGAAACGCACGTTTTGTGCCAAATGGAGCAATTCGGTGTGTGAAACGCACGTTTAGTGCCAAAACTGATCAGAAGCAGTGATTCTGTGCACGAAACACACGTCCTGTGCCATAACTGAGCAAAAGCGGCGATTCCGTGCACGAAATTCACGTTTTGTGCCAAAAGGTGCAAACCGGTGCGTGAAACGCACGTTTTGTGCCAAAACTGAGCAAAAGCGGCGATTCTGTGCACGAAACGCGCGATCTGTGGCAAAAGCAGCAATTCGGTGTGTGACACGCACGTTTTGTGCCAAAACTGAGCAAAAGCGGCGATTCTGATCACGAAACGCACGTTATGTGCCAAAAGGAGAAATTCGGAGCGTAACACGCACGTTTTGTGCCAAAACTGAGCATAAGCGGCGATTCTCTGCACGAAACGCGGGTTTTTATCCAAAACTGAGCAAAAGCGGCGATCCTGTGCACGAAACGCACGTTTTATGCCAAGAGGAGCAATTCGGTGCGCGGAAGGCACGTTTTGTGTCAAAACTGAGCACAAGCGGCGATTCTGTGCACGAAACGCACGTGTTGCGCCAAAACTGAACAAAAGCGGCGATTCTGTGCACGAAACGCACGTATTGTGCCAAAACTGAGCAACAGCGGCGATTCGATGCTCGAAATGCACGTTTTGTGCCAAAACTGAGCAAAAGCGGCGATTCTGTGCACGAAACGCACGTTTTGTTGCAAAACTGAGCAAAAACGGCGATTCTGTGCACGAAACGCACGTTTTGTTGCAAAACTGAGCAAAAGCGGCTATTCTGTGCACGAAACGCACGTATTGTGCCAAAACTGAGCAAAAGCGGCGATTCTGTGCACGAAACGCACGTTTTGTGCCAAAACTGAGCAAAAGCGGCGATTCTGATCACGAAACGCACGTTATGTGGCAAAAGGAGAAATTCGGAGCGTAACACGCACATTTTGTGCCAAAACTGAGCAAAAGCGGCGATTCTGTGCACGAAACGCACGTTTTGTGAAAAAACTGAGCAAAAGCGGCTATTCTGTGCACAAAACGCACGTTTTGTGCCAAAAGTGGGCAAAAGCTGCGATTCTGTGCACGAAGCACAGGATTTGTGCCAAAGCTAAGCAAAAGCGACGATTCTGTGCACGAAACGCACGTTTTGTTGCAAAACTGAGCAAAAACGGCGATTCGGTGCACGAAACGCACGGTTTGTTGCAAAACTGAGCAAATGCGGCTATTCTGTGCACGAAACGCACGTATTGTGCCAAAACTGAGCAAAAGCGGCGATTCTGTGCACAAAACGCATGTTTTGTTGCAAAACTGAGCAAAAACGGCGATTCTGTGCACGAAACGCACGGTTTGTTGCAAAACTGAGCAAATGCGGCTATTCTGTGCACGAAACGCACGTATTGTGCCAAACCTGAGCTAAAGCGGCGATTCTGTGCACGCAACGCACGTTTTGTGCCAAAACTGTGCAAAAGCAGCGATTCTGTGCACGAAACACAGGATTTGTGCCAAAACTGAGCAAAAGCGGCGATTCTCTGCACGAAACGCAGGTTTTTATCCAAAACTGAGCAAAAGCGGCGATTCTGTGCACGAAACGCACGTTTTATGCCAAGAGTAGCAATTCGGTGGGTGGAACGCACGTTTTGTGCCAAAACTGAGCAAATGCGGCGATTCTGTGCACGAAACGCACGTTTTGTGAAAAACCTGAGCTAAAGCGGCGATTCTGTGCACGCAACGCACGTTTTGTGCCAAAACTGAGCAAAAGCGGCGATTCTGTGCACGACACACAGGATTTGTGCCAAAACTAAGCAAAAGCGACGATTCTGTGCACGAAACGCACGTTTTGTGCCAAAACTGAGCAAAAGCGGCGATTCTCTGCACGAAACGCAGGTTTTTATCCAAAACTGAGCAAAAGCGGCGATTCTATGCACGAAAAGCACGTTTCGTGCCAAAACTGAGCATAAGCGGCGATTTTCTTCACGAAACGCAGGTTTTTATCAAAAACTGAGCAAAAGCGGCGATTCTGTGCACGAAACGCACGTTATGTGCCAATAGGAGAAATTCGGAGCGTAAAACGCACGTTTTGTGCCAAAACTGCGCAAAAGCGGCGATTTTATGCACGAAACGCACGTTTTGTGCCAAAACTGAGCAAAAGCGGCGATTCTGTGCACGAAACGCTCGTTTTGTGCCAAAACTGAGCAAAAGCGGCGATTCTATGCACGAAACGCTCGTTTTGTGCCAAAACTGAGCAAAAGCGGCGATTCTGTGCACGCAACGCACGTTTTGTGCCAAAACTGAGCAAAAGCGGCGATTCTGTGCACGAAGAGCACGTTATGTGCTAAAAGGAGAAATTCGGAGCGTAACCCGCACGTTTTGTGCCAAAACTGAGTAAAAGCGGCGATTCTAATGACGAAACGCTCGTTTTGTGCCAAAACTGAGCAAAAGCAGCGTTTCTGTGTACGAAACGCACGTATTGTGCCAAAACTGAGCAAAAGCGGCGATTCTATGCTCGAAATGCACGTTTTGCCGCCAAAACTGAGCAAAAGCGGCGATTCTGTGCACGAAACGCACGTGTTGCGCCAAAACTGAACAAAAGCGGCGATTCTGTGCACGAAAGGCACGTATTGTGCCAAAACTGAGCAAAAGCTGCGATTCTGTGCACGAAACGCACGTTTTGTGCCAAGACTGAGCAAAAGCGGCGAATCTGATCACGAAACGCACGTTATGTGCCAAAAGGAGAAATTCGGAGCGCAAAACGCACGTTTGGTGCCAAAACTGGGCAAAAGCTGCGATTCTGTGCACGAAACACAGGATTTGTGCCAAAGCTAAGCAAAAGCGACGATTCTGTGCACGAAACGCACGTTTTGTGCCAAAACTGAGCAAAAGCGGCGATTCTATGGTCCAAATGCACGTATTGTGCCAAAACTGAGCAAAAGCGGCGATTCTATGCTCGAAATCCACGTTTTGTGCCAAAACTTAGCAAAAGCGGCGATTCTGATCACGAAACGCACGTTATGTGCCAAAACTGAGTAAAAGCGGCGATTCTATGCACGAAACACTCGTTTTGTACCAAAACTGAGCAAAAGCGGCGATTCTGTGCACGAAACGCACGTATTGAGAAAAAACTGAGAAAACGCGGCGATCTTATGCTCGAAATGAACGTTTTGTGCAAAACTGAGCAAAAGCGGCGATTCTGTGCACGAAACTCACGTTTTGTGCCAAAACTGAGCAAAAACGGCGATTCGGTGCACGAAACGCACGGTTTGTTGCAAAACTGAGCAAATGCGGCTATTCTGTGCACGAAACGCACGTATTGTGCCAAAACTGAGCAAAAGCGGCGATTCTGTGCACAAAACGCATGTTTTGTTGCAAAACTGAGCAAAAACGGCGATTCTGTGCACGAAACGCACGGTTTGTTGCAAAACTGAGCAAATGCGGGTATTCTGTGCACGAAACGCACGTATTGTGCCAAACCTGAGCTAAAGCGGCGATTCTGTGCACGCAACGCACGTTTTGTGCCAAAACTGTGCAAAAGCGGCGATTCTGTGCACGAAACACAGGATTTGTGCCAAAACTGAGCAAAAGCGGCGATTCTCTGCACGAAACGCAGGTTTTTATCCAAAACTGAGCAAAAGCGGCGATTCTGTGCACGAAACGCACGTTTTATGCCAAGAGTAGCAATTCGGTGGGTGGAACGCACGTTTTGTGCCAAAACTGAGCAAATGCGGCGATTCTGTGCACGAAACGCACGTTTTGTGAAAAACCTGAGCTAAAGCGGCGATTCTGTGCACGCAACGCACGTTTTGTGCCAAAACTGAGCAAAAGCGGCGATTCTGTGCACGAAACACAGGATTTGTGCCAAAACTAAGCAAAAGCGACGATTCTGTGCACGAAACGCACGTTTTGTGCCAAAACTGAGCAAAAGACGCGATTCTCTGCACGAAACGCAGGTTTTTATCCAAAACTGAGCAAAAGCGGCGATTCTATGCACGAAAAGCACGTTTCGTGCCAAAACTGAGCATAAGCGGCGATTTTCTTCACGAAACGCAGGTTTTTATCAAAAACTGAGCAAAAGCGGCGATTCTGTGCACGAAACGCACGTTATGTGCCAAAAGGAGAAATTCGGAGCGTAAAACGCACGTTTCGTGCCAAAACTGCGCAAAAGCGGCGATTTTATGCACGAAACGCACGTTTTGTGCCAAAACTGAGCAAAAGCGGCGATTCTGTGCACGAAACGCTCGTTTTGTGCCAAAACTGAGCAAAAGCGGCGATTCTATGCACGAAACGCTCGTTTTGTGCCAAAACTGAGCAAAAGCGGCGATTCTGTGCACGAAACGCACGTGTTGCGCCAAAACTGAACAAAAGCTGCGATTCTGTGCACGAAAGGCACGTATTGTGCCAAAACTGAGCAAAAGCGGCGATTCTGTGCACGAAACGCACGTTTTGTGCCAAGACTGAGCAAAAGCGGCGATTCTGATCACGAAACGCACGTTATGTGCCAAAAGGAGAAATTCGGAGCGCAAAACGCACGTTTTGTGCCAAAACTGGGCAAAAGCTGCGATTCTGTGCACGAAACACAGGATTTGTGCCAAAGCTAAGCAAAAGCGACGATTCTGTGCACGAAACGCACGTTTTGTGCCAAAACTGAGCAAAAGCGGCGATTCTATGGTCCAAATGCACGTATTGTGCCAAAACTGAGCAAAAGCGGCGATTCTATGCTCGAAATGCACGTTTTGTGCCAAAACTTAGCAAAAGCGGCGATTCTGATCACGAAACGCACGTTATGTGCCAAAACTGAGTAAAAGCGGCGATTCTATGCACGAAACACTCGTTTTGTACCAAAACTGAGCAAAAGCGGCGATTCTGTGCACGAAACGCACGTATTGAGAAAAAACTGAGCAAACGCGGCGATCTTATGCTCGAAATGAACGTTTTGTGCAAAACTGAGCAAAAGCGGCGATTCTGTGCACGAAACTCACGTTTTGTGCCAAAACTGAGCAAAAGCGGCGATTCTCTGCACGAAACGCAGGTTTTTATCCAAAACAGGGCAAAAGCGGCGATTATGTGCACGAAACGCACGTTTTGTGCCAAAACTGAGCAAAAGCGGCGATTCTGTGCACGAAACGCACGTTTTGTTGCAAAACTGAGCAAAAACGGCGATTCGGTGCACGAAACGCACGGTTTGTTGCAAAACTGAGCAAATGCGGCTATTCTGTGCACGAAACGCACGTATTGTGCCAAAACTGAGCAAAAGCGGCGATTCTGTGCACAAAACGCACGTTTTGTTGCAAAACTGAGCAAAAACGGCGATTCTGTGCACGAAACGCACGGTTTGTTGCAAAATTGAGCAAATGCGGCTATTCTGTGCACGAAACGCACGTATTGTGCCAAACCTGAGCTAAAGCGGCGATTCTGTGCACGCAACGCACGTTTTGTGCCAAAACTGTGCAAAAGCGGCGATTCTGTGCACGAAACACAGGATTTGTGCCAAAACTGAGCAAAAGCGGCGATTCTCTGCACGAAACGCAGGTTTTTATCCAAAACTGAGCAAAAGCGGCGATTCTGTGCACGAAACGCACGTTTTATGCCAAGAGTAGCAATTCGGTGGGTGGAACGCACGTTTTGTGCCAAAACTGAGCAAATGCGGCGATTCTGTGCACGAAACGCACGTTTTGTGAAAAACCTGAGCTAAAGCGGCGATTCTGTGCACGCAACGCACGTTTTGTGCCAAAACTGAGCAAAAGCGGCGATTCTGTGCACGAAACACAGGATTTGTGCCAAAACTAAGCAAAAGCGACGATTCTGTGCACGAAACGCACGTTTTGTGCCAAAACTGAGCAAAAGCGGCGATTCTCTGCACGAAACGCAGGTTTTTATCCAAAACTGAGCAAAAGCGGCGATTCTGTGCACGAAACGCACGTTTTGTGCCAAAACTGGGCAAAAGCGGCGGTTCTGTGCATGAAACGCACGTTTTGTTGCAAAACTGAGCAAAAACGGCGATTCTGTGCACGAAACGCACGGTTTGTTACAAAACTGAGCAAAAGCGGCGATTCTGTGCACGAAACGCACGTATTGTTCCAAAACTGAGCATAAGCGGCGATTCTATGCTCGAAATACACTATTTGTGCCAAAACTGAGCAAAAGCGGCGATTCTGATCACGAAACGCACGTTATGTGACAAAAGGAGAAATTCGGAGCGTACCACGCACGTTTTGTGCCAAAACAGAGTAAAAGCGGCGATTCTATACACGAAACACTCGTTTTGTACCAAAACTGAGCAAAAGCGGCGATTCTGTGCACGAAACGCACGTATTGAGAAAAAACTGAGCAAACGCGGCGATTCTATGCTCGAAATGCACGTTTTGTGCAAAACTGAGCAAAAGCGGCGATTCTGTGCACGAAACGCACGTGTTGCGCCAAAACTGAACAAAAGCGGCGATTCTGTGAACGAAACGCACGTATTGTGCCAAAACTGAGCAAAAACGGCGATTCTATGCTCGAAATGCACGTTTTGTGCCAAAACTGAGCAAAAGCGGCGATTCTATGGTCCAAATGCACGTATTGTGCCAAAACTGAGCAAAAGCGGCGATTCTATGCTCGAAATGCACGTTTTGTGCCAAAACTTAGCAAAAGCGGCGATTCTGATCACGAAACGCACGTTATGTGCCAAAACTGAGTAAAAGCGGCGATTCTGTGCACGAAACGCACGTTTTGTTGCAAAACTGAGCATAAGCGGCGATTCTCTGCACGAAACGCACGTTTTGTGCCAAAACTGAGTAAAAGCGGCGATTCTATGCACGAAACGCGCGTTTTGTGCCAAAACTGAGCAAAAGCGGCGATTCTGTGCACGAAAAGCACGTTTTGTGCCAAAACAGAGCATAAGCGGCGATTGTCTGCACGAAACGCAGGTTTTTATCCAAAACTGAGCAAAAGCGGCGATTCTGTGCACGAAACGCACGTTTTATGCCAAGAGGAGCAATTCGGTGCGTGGAACGCACGTTTTGTGCCAAAAATGAGCAAAAGCGGCGATTCTGTGCACGAAACGCACGTATTGTGCCAAAACTGAGCAAAAGCGGCGATTCTATACACGAAACGCACGTTTTGTGCCAAAACTGAGTAAAAGCGGCGATTCTATGCACGAAACGCGTGTTTTGTTCCAAAACTGAGCAAAAGCGGCGATTCTGTGCACGAAGCGCACGTTTTGTGCCAAAGCTGAGCAAAAGCGACGATTCTGTGCAACGAAGCGCACGTTATGTGCCAAAAGGAGAAATTCGGAGCGTAAAACGCACGTTTTGTGCCAAAACTGGGCAAAAGCGGCGATTCTGTGCACGAAACACAGGATTGGTGCCAAAACTAAGCAAAAGCGACGATTCTGTGCACGAAACGCTCGTTTTGTGCCAAATCTGAGCAAAAGTGGCGATTCTGTGCACGAAACGCACGTTTTGTGCCAAAACTGAGCAAAAGCGGCGATTCTGTGCACGAAGCGCACGTTATGTGCCAAAAGGAGAAATTCGGAGCGTAACACGCACGTTTTGTGCCAAAACTGAGTAAAAGCGGCGATTCTATGCACGAAACGCTCGTTTTGTGCCAAAACTGAGCAAAAGCGGTGATTGTATGCACGAAACGCTCGTTTTGTGCCAAAACTGAGCAGAAGCGGCTATTCTGTGCACGAAACGCACGTATTGTGCCAAAACTGATCAAAAGCGCCGATTCTATGCTCGAAATGCACGTTTTGTGCCAAAACAGAGCAAAAGCGGCGATTCTGATCACGAAACGCACGTTTTGTGCCAAAACTGAGCAAAAGTGGCGATTCTATGCTCGAAATGCACGTTTTGTGACAAAACTGAGCAAAAGCGGCGATTCTATGCACGAAACGCTCGTTTTGTGCCAAAACTGAGCAAAAGCGGCTATTCAGTGCACGAAACTCACGTATTGTGCCAAAACTGAGCAAAAGCGGCGATTCTATGCTCGAAATGCACGTTTTGTGCCAAAAGGAGAAATTTGGAGCGTAACACGCACGTTTTGTGCCAAAAATGAGTAAAAGCGGCGGTTCTATGCACGAAACGCTCGTTTTGTGCCAAAACTGAGCATAAGCGGTGATTCTATGCACGAAACGCACGTATAGTGCCAAAACTGAGCAATAGCGGCGATTCTATGCTCTAAATGCACGTATTGTGCCAAAACTGAGCAAAAGCGGCGATTCTGATCTCGAAACGCACGTTATGTGCCAAAAGGAGAAATTCGGAGAGTAACACGCACGTTTTGTGCCAAAACTGAGTAAAAGCGGCGATTCTATTCACGAAACGCTCGTTTTGTACCAAAACTAAGCAAAAGCGGCGATTCTGTGCACGAAATGCACGTATTGAGAATTAACTGAGCAAAAGCGGCGATTCTATGCTCGAAATGCACGTTTTGTGCAGAACTGAGCAAAAGCGGCGATTCTGTGCACGAAACGCACGGATTGTGCCAAAACTGAGCAAAAGCGGCGATTCTATGCACGAAAAGCACGTTTTGTGCCAAAACTGAGCATAAGCGGCGATTCTCTGCACGAAACGCAGGTTTTTATCCAAAACTGAGCAAAAGCGGCGATTCTGTGCACGAAACGCACGTTTTGTGCCAAAACGGAGCAAAAGCGGCGATTCTGTGCACGAAACGCACGTATTGTGTCAAAGCTGAGCAAAAGCGGCGATTCTATGCTCGAGATGCACGTATTGTGCCAAAACTGAGCAAAAGCGGCGATTCTGTGCACGAAACGCACGTTTTGTGCCAAAACAGAGCAAAAGCGGCGATTCTGTGCACGAAACGCACGTTTTGTGCCAAAACTGAGCAAAAGCGGGGATTCTGTGCACGCAACGCACGTTTTGTGCCAAAACGGAGCAAAAGCGGCGATTCTGTGCACGAAACACAGGATTTGTGCCAAAACTATGCAAAAGCGACGATTCTGCGCACGAAACGCAGGTTTCTATCCAAAACTGAGCAAAACCGGCGATTCTGTGCACGAAACGCACGTTTTGTGCCAAAACTGAGCAAAAGCGGCGATTCTGTGCACGAAACGATCGTTTTGTGCCAAAACTGAGCAAAAGCGGCTATTCTGTTCACGAAACGCACGTATTGTGCCAAAACTGAGCAAAAGCGGCGATTCTATGCTCGAAATGCACGTTTTGTGCCAGAACTGAGCAAAAGTGGCGATTCTATGCACGAAACGCACGTATTGTGCCAAAGCTGAGCAAATGCGGCGATTCTGTGCACGAAGCGCACGTTATGTGCCAAAAGGAGAAATTCGGAGCGTAAAACGCACGTTTTGTGCCAAAACTGAGCATAAGCGGCGATTCTCTGCACGAAACGCAGGTTTTTATCCAAAACCGAGCAAAAGCGGCGATTCTGTGAACGAAACGCACGTTTTATGCCAAGAGGAGCAATTCGGTGCGTGCAACGCACGTTTTGTGCCAAAACTGAGCAAAAGCGGCGATTCTGTGCACGAAACGCACGTATTGTGCCAAAGCTGAGCAAATGCGGCGATTCTGTGCACGAAGCGCACGTTATGTGCCAAAAGGAGAAATTCGGAGCGTAAAACGCACGTTTTGTGTAAAAACTGGGCAAAAGCGGCGATTCTGTGCACGAAACACAGGATTTGTGCCAAAACTAAGCAAAAGCGACGATTCTGTGCACGAAACGCACGTTTTGTGCCAAAACGGAGCAAAAGCGACGATTCTGTGCACGATCCGCACGTTTTGTGCCAAAACTGAGCAAAAGCGGCGATTCTATGCACGAAAAGCAGGTTTTGTGCCAAAACTGAGAATAAGCGGCGATTCTCTACACGAAACGCAGGTTTTTATCCAAAACTGAGCAAAAGCGGCGATTCTGTGCACGAAACGCACGTATTGTGCCAAAACTGAGCAATAGCGGCGATTCTATGCTCGAAATGCACGTTTTGTGCAGAACTGAGCAAAAGCGACGATTCTGTGCACGAAACGCACGTTTTGTGCCAAAACTGAGCAAAAGCGGCGATTCTGTGCACGAAACGCACGTATTGAGAAAAAACTGAGCAAAAGCGGCGATTCTATGCTCGAAATGCACGTGTTGCGCCAAAACTGAACAAAAGCGGCGATTCTGCGCACGAAACGCACATATTGTGCCAAAACTGAGCAAAAACGGCGATTCTATGCTCGAAATGCACGTTTTGTGCCAAAACTGAGCATAAGCGGCGATTCTCTGCACGAAACGCAGGCTTTTATCCAAAACTGAGCAAAAGCGGCGATTCTGTGCACGAAACGCACGTTTTATGCCAAGAGGAGCAATTCGGTGCGTGGAACGCACGTCTTGTGCCAAAACTGAGCAAAAGCGGCCATTCTGTGCACGAAACACACATTTTGTGTCAAAACTGAGCAAAAGCGGCGATTCTATGCACGAAAAGCACGTTTTGTGCCAAAACTGAGCATAAGCGGCGATTCTCTGCACGAAACGCAGGTTTTTATCCAAAACTGAGCTAAAGCGGCGATTCTGTGCACGAAACGCACGTTTTATGCCAAGAGGAGCAATTCGGTGCGTGGAACGCACGCTTTGTGCCAAAACTGAGCAAAAGCGGCGATTCTGTGCACGAAAAGCACGTTGTGCCAAAACTGAGCATAAGCGGCGATTCTGTGCACGAAACGCACGTATTGAGAAAAAACTGAGCAAAAGCGGCGATTCTATGCTCGAAATGCACGTGTTGCGCCAAAACTGAACAAAAGCGGCGATTCTGTGCTCGAAGCCCACGTATTGTGCCAGAACTGAGCAAAAGCGGCGATTCTGTGCACGAAGCGCACGTTATGTGCCAAAAGGAGAAATTCGGTGCGTAAAACGCACGTTTTGTGCCAAAACTGGACCAAAGCGGCGATTCTGTGCACGAAAAACAGGATTTGTGCCAAAACTAAGTAGAAGCGACGATTCTGTGCACGAAACGCACGTTTTGTGCCAAAACTGAGCAAAAGCGATTCTATGCTCGAAATGAACGTATTGTGCCAAAACTGAGCAAAAGCGGCGATTCTATGCTCGAAATGCACGTTTTGTGCCAAAACTGAGCAAAAGCGGCGATTCTGTGCACGAAGCGCACGTTATGTGCCAAAAGGAGAAATTCGGAGCGTAAAACGCACGTTTTGTGCCAAAACTGGGCAAAAGCGGCGATTCTGTGCACGAAACACAGGATTTGTTCCAAAACTAAGCAAAAGCGACGATTCTGTGCACGATCCGCACGTTTTGTGCCAAAACTGAGCAAAAGTGGCGATTCTGTGCACGAAACGCACGTTTTGTGCCAAAACTGAGCAAAAGCGGCGATTCTATGCACGAAAAGCACGTTTTGTGCCAAAACAGAGCATAAGCGGCGATTCTCTGCACGAAACGCATTTTTTTATCCAAAACTGAGCAAAAGCGGCGATTCTGTGCACGAAACGCAAGTATTGTGCCAAAACTGAGCAAAAGCGGCGATTCTGTGCACGAAACGCACGTTTTGTGCCAAAACTGAGCAAAAGCGGCGATTCTATGCTCGAAATGCACGTTTTGTGCTAAAACTGAGCAAAAGCGGCGATTCTGTGCACGAAACGCACGTTTTGTGCCAAAACTGAGCATAAGCGGCGATTCTCTGCACGAAACGCAGGTTTTTATCCAAAACTGGGCAAAAGCGGCGATTCTGTGCCCGAAACGCACGTTTTATGCCAAGAGGAGCAATTCGGTGCATGGAACGCACGTTTTGTGCCCAAACTGGGCAAAAGCGGTGATTCTGTGCACGAAACACAGGATTTGTGTCAAAACTAAGCAAAAGCGACGATTCTGTGCACGAAACGCACGTTTTGTGCCAAAACTGAGCAAAAGCGGCGATTCTGTGCACGAAACGCACGTATTGAGAAAAAACTGAGCAAAAGCGGCGATTCTATGCTCGAAATGCACGTGTTGCGCCAAAACTGAACAAAAGCGGCGATTCTGCGCACGAAACGCACATATTGTGCCAAAACTGAGCATAAGCGGCGATTCTGTGCACGAAACGCACGTATTGAGAAAAAACTGAGCAAAAGCGGCGATTCTATGCTCGAAATGCACGTGTTGCGCCAAAACTGAACAAAAGCGGCGATTCTGCGCACGAAACGCACATATTGTGCCAAAACTGAGCAAAAACGGCGATTCTATGCTCGAAATGCACGTTTTGTGTCAAAACTGAGCAAAAGCGGCGATTCTGTGCACGAAACGCACGTTTTGTGCCACAACTGAGCAAAAGCGGCGATTCTGTGCACGAAACGCACGTTATGTTCCAAAACTGAGCAAAAACGGCGATTCTGTGCTCGAAGCCCACGTATTGTGCCAGAACTGAGCAAAAGCGGCGATTCTGTGCACGAAGCGCACGTTATGTGCCAAAAGGAGAAATTCGGTGCGTAAAACGCACGTTTTGTGCCAAAACTGGACCAAAGCGGCGATTCTGTGCACGAAAAACAGGATTTGTGCCAAAACTAAGTAGAAGCGACGATTCTGTGCACGAAACACAGGATTTGTTCCAAAACTAAGCAAAAGCGACGATTCTGTGCACGAACCGCACGTTTTGTGCCAAAACTGAGCAAAAGTGGCGATTCTGTGCACGAAACGCACGTTTTGTGCCAAAACTGAGCAAAAGCGGCGATTCTGATCACGAAACGCACGTTATGTGCCAAAAGGAGAAATTCGGAGCGTAACACGCACGTTTTGTGCCAAAACTGAGTAAAAGCGGCGATTCTGTGCACGAAACGCACGTTTTGTGCCAAAACTGAGCAAAAGCGGCGATTCTGTGCACAAAACGCACGTATTGTGCCAAAACTGAGCAGAAGCGGCTATTCTGTGCACGAAACGCACGTATTGTGCCAAAACTGAGCAAAAGCGCCGATTCTATGCTCCAAACGCACGTCTTGTTCCAAAACTGAGCAAAAGCGGCGATTCTGATCACGAAACGCACGTTATGTGCCAAAAGGAGAAATTCGGAGCGTAACACGCACGTTTTCTGCCAAAACTGAGTAAAAGCGGCGATTCTATGCACGAAACGCACGTTTTGTTGCAAAACTGAGCAAAAGCGGCTATTCTGTGCACGAAACGCACGTATTGTGCCAAAACTGAGCAAAAGCGGCGATTCTATGCTCCAAATGCACGTCTTGTTCCAAAACTGAGCAAAAGCGGCGATTCTGATCACGAAACGCACGTTATGTGCCAAAAGGAGAAATTTGGAGCGTAACACGCACGTTTTGTGCCAAAAATGAGTAAAAGCGGCGATTCTATGCACGAAACGCTCGTTTTGTGCCAAAACTGAGCATAAGCGGTGATTCTATGCACGAAACGCACGTATAGTGCCAAAACTGAGCAATAGCGGCGATTCTATGCTCTAAATGCACGTATTGTGCCAAAACTGAGCAAAAGCGGCGATTCTGATCTCGAAACGCACGTTATGTGCCAAAAGGAGAAATTCGGAGCGTAACACGCACGTTTTGTGCCAAAACTGAGTAAAAGCGGCGATTCTAATCACGAAACGCTCGTTTTGTACCAAAACTAAGCAAAAGCGGCGATTCTGTGCACGAAACGCACGTATTGAGAATTAACTGAGCAAAAGCGGCGATTCTATGCTCGAAATGCACGTTTTGTGCAGAACTGAGCAAAAGCGGCGATTCTGTGCACGAAACGCACGGATTGTGCCAAAACTGAGCAAAAGCGGCGATTCTATGCACGAAAAGCACGTTTTGTGCTAAAACTGAGCATAAGCGGCGATTCTCTGCACGAAACGCAGGTTTTTATCCAAAACTGAGCAAAAGCGGCGATTCTGTGCACGAAACGCACGTTTTGTGCCAAAACGGAGCAAAAGCGGCGATTCTGTGCACGAAACGCACGTATTGTGCCAAAGCTGAGCAAAAGCGGCGATTCTATGCTCGAGATGCACGTATTGTGCCAAAACTGAGCAAAAGCGGCGATTCTGTGCACGAAACGCACGTTTTGTGCCAAAACAGAGCAAAAGCGGCGATTCTGTGCACGAAACGCACGTTTTGTGCCAAAACTGAGCAAAAGCGGGGATTCTGTGCACGCAACGCACGTTTTGTGCCAAAACGGAGCAAAAGCGGCGATTCTGTGCACGAAACACAGGATTTGTGCCAAAACTATGCAAAAGCGACGATTCTGCGCACGAAACGCAGGTTTCTATCCAAAACTGAGCAAAACCGGCGATTCTGTGCACGAAACGCACGTTTTGTGCC
The DNA here is from genome assembly GCA_943735885.1 of Stelis phaeoptera. NCBI lineage: Eukaryota > Metazoa > Arthropoda > Insecta > Hymenoptera > Megachilidae > Stelis > Stelis phaeoptera. The sequence goes on along the minus strand of CALSEM010000063.1, from coordinate 98,981 downwards.
AAAACTGAGCAAAAGCGGCGATTCTGTGCACGAAACGCTCGTTTTGTGCCAAAACTGAGCAAAAGCGGCTATTCTGTTCTCGAAACGCACGTATTGTGCCAAAACTGAGCAAAAGCGGCGATTCTATGCTCGAAATGCACGTTTTGTGCCAGAACTGAGCAAAAGTGGCGATTCTATGCTCGAAATGCACGTTTTGTGCCAAAACTGAGCATAAGCGGCGATTCTCTGCACGAAACGCAGGTTTTTATCCAAAACCGAGCAAAAGCGGCGATTCTGTGAACGAAACGCACGTTTTATGCCAAGAGGAGCAATTCGGTGCGTGCAACGCACGTTTTGTGCCAAAACTGAGCAAAAGCGGCGATTCTGTGCACGAAACGCACGTATTGTGCCAAAGCTGAGCAAATGCGGCGATTCTGTGCACGAAGCGCACGTTATGTGCCAAAAGGAGAAATTCGGAGCGTAAAACGCACGTTTTGTGTCAAAACTGGGCAAAAGCGGCGATTCTGTGCACGAAACACAGGATTTGTGCCAAAACTAAGCAAAAGCGACGATTCTGTGCACGAAACGCACGTTTTGTGCCAAAACTGAGCAAAAGCGACGATTCTGTGCACGATCCGCACGTTTTGTGCCAAAACTGAGCAAAAGCGGCGATTCTATGTACGAAAAGCAGGTTTTGTGCCAAAACTGAGCATAAGCGGCGATTCTCTACACGAAACGCAGGTTTTTATCCAAAACTGAGCAAAAGCGGCGATTCTGTGCACGAAACGCACGTATTGTGCCAAAACTGAGCAAAAGCGGCGATTCTGTGCACGAAACGCACGTATTGAGAAAAAACTGAGCAAAAGCGGCGATTCTATGCTCGAAATGCACGTGTTGCGCCAAAACTGAGCAAAAGCGGCGATTCTGATCACGAAACGCACGTTTTGTGCCAAAACTGGGCAAAAGTGGCGATTCTATGCTCGAAATGCACGTTTTGTGCCAAAACTGAGCATAAGCGGCGATTCTCTGCACGAAACGCAGGTTTTTATCCAAAACCGAGCAAAAGCGGCGATTCTGTGAACGAAACGCACGTTTTATGCCAAGAGGAGCAATTCGGTGCGTGGAACGCACGTTTTGTGCCAAAACTGAGCAAAAGCGGCGATTCTGTGCACGAAACGCACGTATTGTGCCAAAGCTGAGCAAATGCGGCGATTCTGCGCACGAAGCGCACGTTATGAGCCAAAAGGAGAAATTCGGAGCGTAAAACGCACGTTTTGTGTCAAAACTGGGCAAAAGCGGCGATTCTGTGCACGAAACACAGGATTTGTGCCAAAACTAAGCAAAAGCGACGATTCTGTGCACGAAACGCACGTTTTGTGCCAAAACTGAGCAAAAGCGGCGATTCTGTGCACGATCCGCACGTTTTGTGCCAAAACTGAGCAAAAGCGGCGATTCGATGCACGAAAAGCACGTTTTGTGCCAAAACTGAGCATAAGCGGCGATTCTCTGCACGAAACGCAGGTTTTTATCCGAAACTGAGCAAAAGCGGCGATTCTGTGCACGAAACGCACGTTATGTGCCAAAAGGAGAAATACGGAGCGTACAACGCACGTTTTGTGCCAAAACTGGGCAAAAGCGGCGATTCTGTGCACGAAACACTGGATTTGTGCCAAAACTAAGCAAAAGCGACGATTCTGTGCACGAAACGCACGTTTTGTGCAAAAACTGAGCAAAAGCGGCGATTCTATGCTCGAAATGCATGTATTGTGCCAAAACTGAGCAAAAGCGGCGATTCTATGCTCGAGATGCACGTTTTGTGCCAAAACTCAGCAATAGCGGCGATTCTATGCTCGAAATGCACGTTTTGTGCCAAAACTGAGCAAAAGCGGCGATTCTGAGCACGAAACGCACGTTTTGTTCCAAAACTGAGCGAAAGCGGCGATTCTATATACGAATCGCTCGTTTTGTGCCAAAACTGAGCAAAAGTGGCGATTCTGTGCACGAAACGCACGTATTGTGCCAAAACTGAGCAAAAGCGGCGATTCTGTGCACGAAACACAGGATTTGTGCCAAAACTATGCAAAAGCGACGATTCTGTGCACGAAACGCAGGTTTCTATCCTATACTGAGAAAACCGGCGATTCTGATCACGAAACGCACGTTATATGCCAAAAGGAGAAATTCGGAGCGTAACACGCACGTTTTGTGCCAAAACTGAGTAAAAGCGGCGATTCTATTCACGAGACGCTCGTTTTGTATCAAAACTGAGCAAAAGCGGCGATTCTGTGCACGAAACGCACGTATTGAGGAAAAACTGAGCAAAAGCGGCGATTCTATGCTCGAAATGCACGTTTTGTGCAAAACTGAGCAAAAGCGGCGATTCTGTGCACGAAACGCACGTATTGTGCCGAAACTGAGCAAAAGCGGCGATTCTGTGCACGAAACGCACGTTTTGTGCCAAAACCGAGCAAAAGCGGTTATTCTGTGCACGAAACACAGGATTTGTGCCAAAACTATGCAAAAGCGACGATTCTGTGCACGAAACGCAGGTTTCGATCCAAAGCTGAGCAAAAGCGGCGATTCTGTGCACGAAACGCACGTTTTGTGCCAAAACTGAGCAAAAGCGGCGATTCTATGCTCGAAATGCACATTTTGTGCCAAAACTGAGCAAAAGCGGCGATTCTATGCTCGAAATGCACGTTTTGCCGCCAAAACTGAGCAAAAGCGGCGATTCTGTGCACGAAACGCACGTGTTGCGCCAAAACTGAACAAAAGCGGCGATTCTGTGCACGAAACGCACGTATTGTGCCAAAACTGAGCAAAAGCGGCGATTCTATGCTCGAAATGCACGTTTTGCCGCCAAAACTGAGCAAAAGCGGCGATTCTGTGCATGAAACGCACGTGTTGCGCCAAAACTGAACAAAAGCGGCGATTCTGTGCACGAAACGCACGTATTGTGCCAAAACTGAGCAAAAGCGGCGATTCTATGTTCGAAATGCACGTTTTGTGCCAAAACTGAGCATAAGCGGCGATTCTGTGCACGAAACGCACGTTTTGTTGCGAAACTGAGCAAAAACGGCGATTCTGTGTACGAAACGCACGTTTTGTTGCAAAACTGAGCAAAAGCGGCGATCCTGTGCACGAAACGCACGTATTGTGCCAAAACTGAACAAAAGCGGCGATTATATGCTCGAATGCACTTTTTGTGCCAAAACTGAGCAAAAGCGGCGATTCTATGAACGAAACGCTCGATTTGTGCCAAAACTGAGCAAAAGCGGCGATTCTGTGCACGAAACGCACGTTTTGTGCCAAAACTGAGCAAAAGCGGCGATTCTATGCTCGAAATGCACGTTTTGCCGCCAAAACTGAGCAAAAGCGGCGATTCTGTGCATGAAACGCACGTGTTGCGCCAAAACTGAACAAAAGCGGCGATTCTGTGCACGAAACGCACGTATTGTGCCAAAACTGAGCAAAAGCGGCGATTCTATGTTCGAAATGCACGTTTTGTGCCAAAACTGAGCATAAGCGGCGATTCTCTGCACGAAACGCACGTATTGTGCAAAAGCTGAGCAAAAGCGGCGATTCTGTGCACGAAGCGCACGTTATGTGCCAAAAGTAGAAATTCGGAGCGTAAAACGCACGTTTTGTGCAAAACCTGGTCGAAAGCTGCGATTCTATGCTCGAAATGCACGTTTTGTGCCAAAACTGAACAAAACCGGCGATTCTGAGGACGAAACGCACGTTTTGTGCCAAAACTGAGCAAAAGCGGCGATTCTGTGCACGAAACACAGGATTTGTGCCAAAACTATGCAAAAGCGACGATTCTGTGCTCGGAACGCAGGTTTCTATCCTATACTGAGCAAAACCGGCGATTCTGTGCACGAAACGCACGTTTTATGCCATGAGGAGCAATTCGGTGCGTGGAACGCACGTTTTGTGCCAAAACTGAGCAAAAGCGGCGATTCTATGAACGAAACGCTCGTTTTGTGCCAAAACTGAGCAAAAGCGGCGATTCTATGCTCGAAATGCACATTTTGTGCCAAACTGAGCAAAAGCGGCGATTCTATGCTCGAATTGCACGTTTTGCCGCCAAAACTGAGCAAAAGCGGCGATTCTGTGCACGAAACGCACGTTCTGTGCTAAAACTAAGGAAAAGCGGCGATTCTGCGCAGGAAACACGGGATTTGTGCCAAAACTGAGCAAAAGCGGCGATTCTGAGCACGAAACGCACGTTTTGTTCCAAAACTGAGCAAAAGCGGCGATTCTATATACGAATCGCTCGTTTTGTGCCAAAACTGAGCAAAAGCGGCGATTCTGTGCACGAAACGCACGTTTTGTTGCGAAACTGAGCAAAAGCGGCGATTCTGTGCACGAAACGCACGTATTGTGCCAAAACTGAGCAAAAGCGGCGATTCTGTGCACGAAACACAGGATTTGTGCCAAAACGAAGCAAAAGCGACGATTCTGTGCACGAAACGCACGTTTTGTGCCAAAACTGAGCAAAAGCGGCGATACTGTGCACGAAACGCACGGTCTGTGCCAAAACTGACCAAATGCGGCGATTCTATGCACGAAACGCACGTTTTGTGCCAAAACTGAGCAAAAGCGGCGATTCTATGCTCGAGATGCACGTATTGTGCCAAAACTGAGCAATAGCGGCGATTCTATGCTCGAAATGCACGTTTTGTGCCAAAACTGAGCAAAAGCGGCGATTCTGAGCACGAAACGCACGTTTTGTTCCAAAACTGAGCAAAAGCGGCGATTCTATATACGAATCGCTCGTTTAGTGCCAAAACTGAGCAAAAGCGGAGATTCTGTGCACGAAACGCACGTTTTGTTGCGAAACTGAGCAAAAACGGCGATTCTGTGTACGAAACGCACGTTTTGTTGCAAAACTGAGCAAAAGCGGCGATCCTGTGCACGAAACGCACGTATTGTGCCAAAACTGAACAAAAGCGGCGATTCTATGCTCGAATGCACGTTTTGTGCCAAAACTGAGCAAAAGCGGCGATTCTATGAACGAAACACTCGATTTGTGCCAAAACTGAGCAAAAGCGGCGATTCTGTGCACGAAACGCACGTTTTGTGACAAAACTGAGCAAAAGCGGCGATTCTATGCTCGAAATGCACGTTTTGCCGCCAAAACTGAGCAAAAGCGGCGATTCTGTGCATGAAACGCACGTGTTGCGCCAAAACTGAACAAAAGCGGCGATTCTATGTTCGAAATGCACGTTTTGTGCCAAAACTGAGCATAAGCGGCGATTCTGTGCACGAAGCGCACGTTATGTGCCAAAAGTAGAAATTCGGAGCGTAAAACGCATGTTTTGTGCCAAAACTGGGCAAAAGCTGCGATTCTATGCTCGAAATGCACGTTTTGTGCCAAAACTGAACAAAAGCGGCGATTCTGAGGACGAAACGCACGTTTTGTGCCAAAACTGAGCAAAAGCGGCGATTCTGTGCACGAAACACAGGATTTGTGCCCAAACTATGCAAAAGCGACGATTCTGTGCTCGGAACGCAGGTTTCTATCCTATACTGAGCAAAACCGGCGATTCTGTGCACGAAACGCACGTTTTATGCCATGAGGAGCAATTCGGTGCGTGGAACGCACGTTTTGTGCCAAAACTGAGCAAAAGCGGCGATTCTATGAACGAAACGCTCGTTTTGTGCCAAAACTGAGCAAAAGCGGCGATTCTATGCTCGAAATGCACATTTTGTGCCAAACTGAGCAAAAGCGGCGATTCTATGCTCGAATTGCACGTTTTGCCGCCAAAACTGAGCAAAAGCGGCGATTCTGTGCACGAAACGCACGTTCTGTGCTAAAACTAAGGAAAAGCGGCGATTCTGCGCACGAAACACGGGATTTGTGCCAAAACTGAGCAAAAGCGGCGATTCTGAGCACGAAACGCACGTTTTGTTCCAAAACTGAGCAAAAGCGGCGATTCTATATACGAATCGCTCGTTTTGTGCCAAAACTGAGCAAAAGCGGCGATTCTGTGCACGAAACGCACGTTTTGTTGCGAAACTGAGCAAAAACGGCGATTCTGTGTACGAAACGCACGTTTTGTTGCAAAACTGAGCAAAAGCGGCGATCCTGTGCACGAAACGCACGTATTGTGCCAAAACTGAACAAAAGCGGCGATTCTATGCTCGAATGCACGTTTTGTGCCAAAACTGAGCAAAAGTGGCGATTCTGATCACGAAACGCACGTTATGTGCCAAAAGGAGAAATTCGGAGCGTAACACGCACGTTTTGTGCCAAAACTGAGTAAAAGCGGCGATTCTATTCACGAGACGCTCGTTTTGTATCAAAACTGAGCAAATGCGGCGATTCTGTGCACGAAACGCACGTATTGAGGAAAAACTGAGCAAAAGCGGCGATTCTATGCTCGAAATGCACGTTTTGTGCAAAACTGAGCAAAAGCGGCGATTCTGTGCAAGAAACGCACGTATTGTGCCGAAACTGAGCAAAAGCGGCGATTCTGTGCACGAAACGCACGTTTTGTGCCAAAACAGAGCAAAAGCGGCGATTCTGTGCACGAAACGCACGTTTTGTGCCAAAACTGAGCAAAAGCGGCGATTCTGTGCACGAAACACAGGATTTGTGCCAAAACTATGCAAAAGCGACGATTCTGTGCACGAAACGCAGGTTTCTATCCAAAACTGAGCAACACCGGCGATTCTGTGCACGAAACGCACGTTTTATGCCATGAGGAGCAATTCGGTGCGCGGAACGCACGTTTTGTGCCAAAACTGAGCAAAAGCGGCGATTCTATGAACGAAACGCTCGTTTTGTGCCAAAACTGAGCAAAAGCGGCGATTCTATGCTCGAAATGCACGTTTTGTTCCAAAACTGAGCAAAAGCGGCGATTCTATGCACGAATCGCTCGTTTTGTGCCAAAACTGAGCAAAAGCGGCGATTCTGTGCTAGAAACACAGGATTTGTGCCAAAACTGAGCAAAAGCGGCGATTCTGTGCACGAAGCGCACGTTATGTGCCAAAAGGAGAAATTCGGAGCGCAAAACGCACGTTTTGTGCCAAAACTGGGCAAAAGCGGCGATTCTGTGCACGAACCACAGGATTTGTGCCAAAACTAAGCAAAAGCGACGATTCTGTGCACGAAACGCACGTTTTGTGCCAAAACTGAGCAAAAGCGGCGATTCTGTGCACGAAACGCACGTTTTGTGCCAAAACTGACCAAATGCGGCGATTCTATGCACGAAACGCACGTTTTGTGCCAAAACTGAGCAAAAGCGGCGATTCTATGCTCGAGATGCACGTATTGTGCCAAAACTGAGCAATAGCGGCGATTCTATGCTCGAAATGCACGTTTTGTGCCAAAACTGAGCAAAAGCGGCGATTCTGAGCACGAAACGCACGTTTTGTTCCAAAACTGAGCAAAAGCGGCGATTCTATATACGAATCGCTCGTTTTGTGCCAAAACTGAGCAAAAGCGGCGATTCTGTGCACGAAACGCACGTTTTGTTGCGAAACTGAGCAAAAACGGCGATTCTGTGTACGAAACGCACGTTTTGTTGCAAAACTGAGCAAAAGCGGCGATCCTGTGCACGAAACGCACGTATTGTGCCAAAACTGAACAAAAGCGGCGATTCTATGCTCGAATGCACGTTTTGTGCCAAAACTGAGCAAAAGCGGCGATTCTATGAACGAAACGCTCGATTTGTGCCAAAACTGAGCAAAAGCGGCGATTCTGTGCACGAAACGCACGTTTTGTGCCAAAACTGAGCAAAAGCGGCGATTCTATGCTCGAAATGCACGTTTTGCCGCCAAAACTGAGCAAAAGCGGCGATTCTGTGCATGAAACGCACGTGTTGCGCCAAAACTGAACAAAAGCGGCGATTCTGTGCACGAAACGCACGTATTGTGCCAAAACTGAGCAAAAGCGGCGATTCTATGTTCGAAATGCACGTTTTGTGCCAAAACTGAGCATAAGCGGCGATTCTCTGCACGAAACGCACGTATTGTGCAAAAGCTGAGCAAAAGCGGCGATTCTGTGCACGAAGCGCACGTTATGTGCCAAAAGTAGAAATTCGGAGCGTAAAACGCACGTTTTGTGCCAAAACTGGGCAAAAGCTGCGATTCTATGCTCGAAATGCACGTTTTGTGTCAAAACTGAACAAAAGCGGCGATTCTATGCTCGAATGCACGTTTTGTGCCAAAACTGAGCAAAAGCGGCGATTCTATGAACGAAACGCTCGATTTGTGCCAAAACTGAGCAAAAGCGGCGATTCTGTGCATGAAACGCACGTTTTGTGCCAAAACTGAGCAAAAGCGGCGATTCTATGCTCGAAATGCACGTTTTGCCGCCAAAACTGAGCAAAAGCGGCGATTCTGTGCACGAAACGCACGTTTTGTTGCGAAACTGAGCAAAAACGGCGATTCTGTGTACGAAACGCACGTTTTGTTGCAAAACGGAGCAAAAGCGGCGATCCTGTGCACGAAACGCACGTATTGTGCCAAAACTGAACAAAAGCGGCGATTCTATGCTCGAATGCACGTTTTGTGCCAAAACTGAGCAAAAGCGGCGATTCTGATCACGAAACGCACGTTATGTGCCAAAAGGAGAAATTCGGAGCGTAACACGCACGTTTTGTGCCAAAACTGAGTAAAAGCGGCGATTCTATTCACGAGACGCTCGTTTTGTATCAAAACTGAGCAAAAGCGGCGATTCTGTGCACGAAACGCACGTATTGAGGAAAAACTGAGCAAAAGCGGCGATTCTGTGCACGAAACACAGGATTTGTGCCAAAACTATGCAAAAGCGAGGATTCTGTGCACGAAACGCAGGTTTCTATCCAAAACTGAGCAAAACCGGCGATTCTGTGCACGAAACGCACGTTTTATGCCATGAGGAGCAATTCGGTGCGCGGAACGCACGTTTTGTGCCAAAACAGAGCAAAAGCGGCGATTCTATGAAAGAAACGCTCGGTTTGTGCCAAAACTTAGCAAAAGCGGCGATTCTATGCTCGAAATGCACGTTTTGTTCCAAAACTGAGCAAAAGCGGCGATTCTATGCACGAATCGCTCGTTTTGTGCCAAAACTGAGCAAAAGCGGCGATTCTGTGCTAGAAACACAGGATTTGTGCCAAAACTGAGCAAAAGCGGCGATTCTGTGCACGAAGCGCACGTTATGTGCCAAAAGGAGAAATTCGGAGCGCAAAACGCACGTTTTGTGCCAAAACTGGGCAAAAGCTGCGATTCTGTACACGAAACACAGGATTTGTGCCAAAACTAAGCAAATGCGACGATTCTGTGCACGAAACGCACGTTTTGTTGCGAAACTGAGCAAAAACGGCGATTCTGTGTACGAAACGCACGTTTTGTTGCAAAACTTAGCAAAAGCGGCGATCCTGTGCACGAAACGCACGTATTGTGCCAAAACTGAACAAAAGCGGCGATTCTATGCTCGAATGCACGTTTTGTACCAAAACTGAGCAAAAGCTGCGATTCTGATCACGAAACGCACGTTATGTGCCAAAAGGAGAAATTCGGAGCGTAACACGCACGTTTTGTGCCAAAACTGAGTAAAAGCGGCGATTATATTCACGAAACGCTCGTTTTGTACCAAACCTGAGCAAAAGCGGCGATTCTGTGCACGAAACGCAGGTTTTGTGCCAAAACAGTGCAAAAGCGGCGATTCTATGCTCGAAATGCACATTTTGTGCCAAAACTGAGCAAAAGCGGCGATTCTGTGCACGAAACACAGGATTTGTGCCAAAACTATGCAAAAGCGACGATTCTGTGCACGAAACGCAGGTTTCTATCCAAAACTGAGCAAAACCGGCGATTCTGTGCACGAAACGCACGTTTTATGCCATGAGGAGCAATTCGGTGCGTGGAACGCACGTTTTGTGCCAAAACTGAGCAAAAGCGGCGATTCTATGAACGGAACGCTCGTTTTGTGCCAAAACTGAGCAAAAGCGGCGATTCTATGCTCGAAATGCACGTTTTGTGCCAAAACTGAGCATAAGCGGCGATTCTCTGCACGAAACGCACGTATTGTGCAAAAGCTGAGCAAAAGCGGCGATTCTGTGCACGAAGCGCACGTTATGTGCCAAAAGGAGAAATTCGGAGCGTAAAACGCACGTTCTGTGCCAAAACTGGGCAAAAGCGGCGATTCTGTGCACGAAACGCACGAATTGTGCCAAAGCTGAGCAAAAGCGGCGATTCTGTGCACGAAACACAGGATTTGTGCCAAAACTATGCAAAAGCGACGATTCTGTGCACGAAACGCAGGTTTCTATCCAAAACTGAGCAAAAGCGGCGATTCTGTGCACGAAACGCACGTTTTGTGCCAAAACTGAGCAAAAGCGGCGATTCTATGCTCGAGATGCACGTATTGTGCCAAAACTGAGCAATAGCGGCGATTCTATGCTCGAAATGCACGTTTTGTGCCAAAACTGAGCAAAAGCGGCGATTCTGAGCACGAAACGCACGTTTTGTTCCAAAACTGAGCAAAAGCGGCGATTCTATATACGAATCGCTCGTTTTGTGCCAAAACTGAGCAAAAGCGGCGATTCTATGCTCGAATGCACGTTTTGTGCCAAAACTGAGTAAAAGCGGCGATTCTATTCACGAAACGCTCGTTTTGTATCAAAACTGAGCAAAAGCGGCGATTCTATGCTCGAAATGCACGTTTTGTGCAAAACTGAGCAAAAGCGGCGATTCTGTGCACGAAACGCACGTATTGTGCTAAAACTGAGCAGAAGCGGCGATTCTGTGCTCGAAACGCACGTTTTGTGCCAAAACAGAGCAAAAGCGGCGATTCTGTGCACGAAACGCACGTTTTGTGCCAAAACTGAGCAAAAGCGGCGATTCTGTGCACGAAACACAGGATTTGAGCCAAAACTATGCAAAAGCGACGATTCTGTGCACGAAACGCAGGTTTCTATCCAAAACTGAGCAAAACCGGCGATTCTGTGCACGAAACGCACGTTTTATGCCATGAGGAGCAATTCGGTGCGTGGAACGCACGTTTTGTGCCAAAACTGAGCAAAAGCGGCGATTCTATGAACGAAACGCTCGTTTTGTGCCAAAACTGAGGAAAAGCGGCGATTCTATGCTCGAAATGCACATTTTGTGCCAAAACTGAGCAAAAGCGGCGATTCTATGCTCGAAATGCACGTTTTGTGCAAAAGCTGAGCAAAAGCGGCGATTCTGTGCACGAAGCGCACGTTATGTGCCAAAAGGAGAAATTCGGAGCGTAAAACGCACGTTTTGTGATAAAACTGGGCAAAAGCGGCGATTCTATGCTCGAAATGCACGTTTTGTGCCAAAACTGAGCAAAAGCGGCGATTCTGAGCACGAAACGCACGTTATGTGCCAAAAGGAGAAATTCGGAGCGTAACACGCACGTTTTGTGCCAAAACTGAGTAAAAGCGGCGATTCTATTCACGAAACGCTCGTTTTGTATCAAAACTGTGCAAAAGCGGCGATTCTGTGCACGAAACGCACGTATTGAGAAAAAACTGAGCAAAAGCGGCGATTCTATGCTCGAAATGCACGTTTTGTGCAAAACTGAGCAAAAGCGGCGATTCTGTGAACGAAACGCACGTATTGTGCCAAAACTGACCAAAAGCGGCGATTCTGTGCACGAAACGCACGTTTTGTGCCAAAACAGAGCAAAAGCGGCGATTCTGTGCACGAAACGCACGTTTTGTGCCAAAACTGAGCAAAAGCGGCGATTCTGTGCACGAGACACAGGATTTGTGCCAAAACTATGCAAAAGCGACGATTCTGTGCACGAAACGCAGGTTTCTATCCAAAACTGAGCAAAACCGGCGATTCTGTTCACGAAACGCACGTTTTATGCCATGAGGAGCAATTCGGTGCGTGGAACGCACGTTTTGTGCCAAAACTGAGCAAAAGCGGCGATTCTGTGCACGAAACAGACGTTTTGTGCCAAACCTGAGCAAAAGCGGCGATTCTGTGCACGCAACGCACGTTTTGTGCCAAAACTGAGCAAAAGCGGCGATTCTGTGCACGAAACGCACGTTTTGTGCCAAACCTGAGCAAAAGCGGCGATTCTGTGCCCGCAACGCACGTTTTGTGCCAAAACTGAGCAAAAGCGGCGATTCTGTGCACGAAACACAGGATTTGTGCCAAAACTATGCAAAAGCGACGATTCTGTGCACGAAACGCAGGTTTCTATCCAAAACTGAGCAAAACCGGCGATTCTGTTCACGAAACGCACGTTTTATGCCATGAGGAGCAATTCGGTGCGTGGAACGCACGTTTTGTGCCAAAACTGAGCAAAAGCGGCGATTCTGTGCACGAAACAGACGTTTTGTGCCAAACCTGAGCAAAAGCGGCGATTCTGTGCACGCAACGCACGTTTTGTGCCAAAACTGAGCAAAAGCGGCGATTCTGTGCACGAAACGCACGTTTTGTGCCAAACCTGAGCAAAAGCGGCGATTCTGTGCCCGCAACGCACGTTTTGTGCCAAAACTGAGCAAAAGCGGCGATTCTGTGCACGAAACACAGGATTTGTGCCAAAACTAAGCAAAAGCGACGGTTCTGTGCACGAAACGTAGGTTTCTATCCAAAACTGAGCAAAACCGGCGATTCTGTGCACGAAACGCACGTTTTATGCCATGAGGAGCAATTCGGTGCGTGGAACGCACGTTTTGTGCCAAAACTGAACAAAAGCGGCGATTCTGTGCACGAAACGCACGTTTTGTGCTAAAGCTGAGGAAAAGCGGCGATTCTGCGCACGAAACACGGGATTAGTGCCAAAACTGAGCAAAAGCGGCGATTCTGAGCACGAAACGCACGTTTTGTTCCAAAACTGGGCAAAAGCGGCGATTCTATGCACGAATCGCTCGTTTTGTGCCAAAACTGAGCAAAAGCGGCGATTATGTGCAAGAAACACAGGATTTGTGCCAAAACTAAGCAAAAGCGACGATTCTGTGCACGAAACGCACGTTTTGTGCCAAAACTGAGCAAAAGCGGCGATTCTATGGTCGAGATGCACGTATTGTGCCAAAACTGTCCAATAGCGGCGATTCTATGCTCGAAATGCACGTTTTGTGCCAAAACTGAGCAAAAGCGGCGATTCTGAGCACGAAACACACGTTTTGTTCCAAAACTGAGCAAAAGCGGCGATTCTATATACGAATCGCTCGTTTTGTGCCAAAACTGAGCAAAAGCGGCGATTCTATGCTCGAAATGCACATTTTGTGCCAAAACTGAGCAAAAGCGGCGATTCTATGCTCGAAATGCACGTTTTGCCGCCAAGACTGAGCAAAAGCGGCGATTCTGTGCACGAAACGCACGTATTGTGCCAAAACTGAGCAAAAACGGCGATTCTATGCTCGAAATGCACGTTTTGTGCCAAAACTGTGCATAAGCGGCGATTCTCTGCACGAAACGCACGCATTGTGCAAAAGCTGAGCAAAAGCGGCGATTCTGTGCACGAAGCGCACGTTATGTGCCAAAAGTAGAAATTCGGAGCGTAAAACGCACGTTTTGTGCCAAAACTGGGCAAAAGCTGCGATTCTGTGCACGAAACACAGGATTTGTGCCAAAACTAAGCAAAAGCGACGATTCTGTGCAAGAAACGCACGTTTTGTGCCAAAACTGAGCAAAAGCGGCGATTCTGTGCACGAAACGCACGTTTTGTGCCAAAACTGACCAAATGCGGCGATTCTGTGCACGAAACGCACGTTTTGTGCCAAAACTGAGCAAAAGCGGCGATTCTATGCTCGAGATGCACGTATTGTGCCAAAACTGAGCAATAGCGGCGATTCTATGCTCGAATGCACGTTTTGTGCCAAAACTGAGCAAAAGCGGCGATTCTGATCACGAAACGCACGTTATGTGCCAAAAGGAGAAATTCGGAGCGTAACACGCACGTTTTGTGCCAAAACTGAGTAAAAGCGGCGATTCTATTCACGAAACGCTCGTTTTGTATCAAAACTGAGCAAAAGCGGCGATTCTGTGCACAAAACGCACGTATTGAGAAAAAACTGAGCAAAAGCGGCGATTCTATGCTCGAAATGCACGTTTTGTGCAAAACTGAGCAAAAGCGGCGATTCTGTGCACGAAACGCACGTTTTGTGCCAAAACTGAGCAAAAGCGGCGATTCTATGCACGAAATGCTCGTTTTGTGCCACAACTGAGCAAAAGCGGCGATTCTGTGCACGAAACGCACGTTTTATGCCAAGAGGAGCAATTCGGTGCGTGGAACGCACGTTTTGTACCGAAACTGAGCAAAAGCGGCGATTCTGTGCACGAAACTCACGTTTTGTGCTAAAACTGAGGAAAAGCGGCGATTCTGCGCACGAAACACGGGATTTGGGCCAAAACTGAGCAAAAGCGGCGATTCTGAGCACGAAACGCACGTTTTGTTCCAAAACTGAGCAAAAGCGGCGATTCTATGCACGAATCGCTCGTTTTGTGCCAAAACTGAGCAAAAGCGGCGATTCTGTGCACGCAACGCACGTTTTGTGCCAAAACTGAGCAAAAGCGGCGATTCTGTGCAAGAAACACAGGATTTGTGCCAAAACTAAGCAAAAGCGACGATTCTGTGCACGAAACGTAGGTTTCTATCCAAAACTGAGCAAAACCGGCGATTCTGTGCACGAAACGCACGTTTTGTGCCAAAACAGAGCAAAAGCGGCGATTCTGTGCACGAAACGCACGTTTTGTGCCAAAACAGAGCAAAAGCGGCGATTCTGTGCACGAAACGCACGTTTTGCGCCAAACCTGAGCAAAAGCGGCGATTCTGTGCACGCAACGCACGTTTTGTGCCAAAACTGAGCAAAAGCGGCGATTCTGTGCAAGAAACACAGGATTTGTGCCAAAACTAAGCAAAAGCGACGATTCTGTGCACGAAACGTAGGTTTCTATCCAAAACTGAGCAAAACCGGCGATTCTGTGCACGAAACGCACGTTTTGTGCCAAAACAGAGCAAAAGCGGCGATTCTGTGCACGAAACGCACGTTTTGCGCCAAACCTGAGCAAAAGCGGCGATTCTGTGCACGACACGCACGTGTTGCGCCAAAACTGAACAAAAGCGGCGATTCTGTGCACGAAACGCACGTATTGTGCCAAAACTGAGCGAAAGCGGTGATTCTATGCTCGAAATGCACGTTTTGTGCCAAAACTGAGCATAAGCGGCGATTCTCTGCACGAAACGCAGGTTTTTATCCAAAACTGGGCAAAAGCGGCGATTCTGTGCACGAAACGCACGTTTTATGCCAAGAGGAGCAATTCGGTGCGTGGAACGCACGTTTTGTGCCAAAACTGAGCAAAAGCGGCGATTCTGTGCTCGAAACGCACGTTTTGTGCCATAACTGAGCAAAAGCGGCGTTTCTGTGCACGAAACGCAGGTTTTTATCCAAAACTGAGCAAAAGCGGCGATTCTGTGCACGAAACGCACGTTTTATGCCAAGAGGAGCAATTCGGTGCGTGGAACGCACGTTTTGTGCCAAAACTGAGCAAAAGCGGCGATTCTGTGCACGAAATGCACGTTTTGTGCCAAAACAGAGCAAAAGCGGCGATTCTGTGCACGAAACAGACGTTTTGTGCCAAACCTGAGCAAAAGCGGCGATTCTGTGCACGCAACGCACGTTTTGTGCCAAAACTGAGCAAAAGCGGCGATTCTGTGCACGAAACGCACGTTTTGTGCCAAACCTGAGCAAAAGCGGCGATTCTGTGCCCGCAACGCACGTTTTGTGCCAAAACTGAGCAAAAGCGGCGATTCTGTGCACGAAACACAGGATTTGTGCCAAAACTAAGCAAAAGCGACGGTTCTGTGCACGAAACGTAGGTTTCTATCCAAAACTGAGCAAAACCGGCGATTCTGTCCACGAAACGCACGTTTTATGCCATGAGTAGCAATTCGGTGCGTGGAACGCACGTTTTGTGCCAAAACTGAACAAAAGCGGCGATTCTATGCTCGAAATGCACATTTTGTGCCAAAACTGAGCAAAAGCGGCGATTCTATGCTCGAAATGCTCGTTTTGCAGCCAAAACTGAGCAAAAGCGGCGATTCTGTGCACGAAACGCACGTGTTGCGCCAAAACTGAACAAAAGCGGCGATTCTGTGCACGAAACGCACGTATTGTGCCAAAACTGAGCAAAAGCGGCGATTCTATGCTCGAAATGCACGTTTTGTGCCAAAACTGAGCATAAGCGGCGATCCTCTGCACGAAACGCAGGTTTTTATCCAAAACTGGGCAAAAGCGGCGATTCTGTGCACGAAACGCACGTTATGTGCCAAAAGGAGAAATTCGGAGCGTAAAACGCACGTTTTGTTCCAAAACTGGGCAAAAGCGGCGATTCTGTTCACGAAACGCACGTTTTGTACCAAAACTGAGCAAAAGCGGCGATTCTATGCACGAAACGCTCGTTTAGTGCCAAAACCGAGCAAAAGCGGCGATTCTGTACTCGAAACGCACGTTTAGTTGCAAAACTGAGCAAAAACGGCGATTCTATGCACGAAACGCACGTTTTGCTGCAAAACTGAACAAAAGCGGCTATTCTGTGCACGAAACGCACGTATTGTGCCAAAACTGAGCAAAAGCGGCGATTCTATGCTCGAAATGCACGTTTTGTGCCAAAACTGAGCAAAAGCGGCGATTCTGTGCACGAAACGCACGTTATGTGCCAAAAGGAGAAATTCGGAGCGTAAAACGCACGTTTTGTTCCAAAACTGGGCAAAAGCGGCGATTCTGTTCACGAAACGCACGTTTTGTACCAAAACTGAGCAAAAGCGGCGATTCTATGCACGAAACGCTCGTTTAGTGCCAAAACCGAGCAAAAGCGGCGATTCTGTGCTCGAAACGCACGTTTAGTTGCAAAACTGAGCAAAAACGGCGATTCTATGCACGAAACGCACGTTTTGCTGCAAAACTGAACAAAAGCGGCTATTCTGTGCACGAAACGCACGTATTGTGCCAAAACTGAGCAAAAGCGGCGATTCTATGCTCGAAATGCACGTTTTGTGCCAAAACTGAGCAAAAGCGGCGATTCTGATCACGAAACGCACGTTATGTGCCAAAAGGAGAAATTCGGAGCGTACCACGCACGTTTTGTACCAAAACAGAGTCAAAGCGGCGATTCTATGCACGAAACGGACGTTTTGTGCCAAAACTAAGCAAAAGCGGCGATTCTATGCACGAAACGCATGTATTGTGCCAAAACTGAGCAAAAGCGGCGATTCTGTGCACGAAACGCACGTGTTGCGCCAAAACTAAACAAAAGCAGCGATTCTGTGCACGAAACGCACGTATTGTGCCAAAACTGAGCAACAGCGGCGATTCTATGCTCGAAATGCACGTTTTGTGCCAAAACTGAGCAAAAGCGGCGATTCTGTTCACGAAACGCAGGTTTTTATCCAAAACTGAGCAAAAGCGGCGATTCTGTGCACGAAACGCACGTTTTATGCCAAGAGGAGCAATTCGGTGCGTGGAACGCACGTTTTGTACCAAAACTGAGCAAAAGCGGCGATTCTGTGCACGAAACGCACGTTTTGTGCTAAAGCTGAGGAAAAGCGGCGATTCTGCGCACGAAACACGGGATTAGTGCCAAAACTGAGCAAAAGCGGCGATTCTGAGCACGAAACGCACGTTTTGTTCCAAAACTGAGCAAAAGCGGCGATTCTATGCACGAATCGCTCGTTTTGTGCCAAAACTGAGCAAAAGCGGCGATTATGTGCAAGAAACACAGGATTTGTGCCAAAACTAAGCAAAAGCGACGATTCTGTGCACGAAACGCACGTTTTGTGCCAAAACTGAGCAAAAGCGGCGATTCTATGGTCGAGATGCACGTATTGTGCCAAAACTGTCCAATAGCGGCGATTCTATGCTCGAAATGCACGTTTTGTGCCAAAACTGAGCAAAAGCGGCGATTCTGAGCACGAAACACACGTTTTGTTCCAAAACTGAGCAAAAGCGGCGATTCTATATACGAATCGCTCGTTTTGTGCCAAAACTGAGCAAAAGCGGCGATTCTATGCTCGAAATGCACATTTTGTGCCAAAACTGAGCAAAAGCGGCGATTCTATGCTCGAAATGCACGTTTTGCCGCCAAGACTGAGCAAAAGCGGCGATTCTGTGCACGAAACGCACGTATTGTGCCAAAACTGAGCAAAAACGGCGATTCTATGCTCGAAATGCACGTTTTGTGCCAAAACTGTGCATAAGCGGCGATTCTCTGCACGAAACGCACGTATTGTGCAAAAGCTGAGCAAAAGCGGCGATTCTGTGCACGAAGCGCACGTTATGTGCCAAAAGTAGAAATTCGGAGCGTAAAACGCACGTTTTGTGCCAAAACTGGGCAAAAGCTGCGATTCTGTGCACGAAACACAGGATTTGTGCCAAAACTAAGCAAAAGCGACGATTCTGTGCACGAAACGCACGTTTTGTGCCAAAACTGAGCAAAAGCGGCGATTCTGTGCACGAAACGCACGTTTTGTGCCAAAACTGACCAAATGCGGCGATTCTGTGCACGAAACGCACGTTTTGTGCCAAAACTGAGCAAAAGCGGCGATTCTATGCTCGAGATGCACGTATTGTGCCAAAACTGAGCAATAGCGGCGATTCTATGCTCGAATGCACGTTTTGTGCCAAAACTGAGCAAAAGCGGCGATTCTGATCACGAAACGCACGTTATGTGCCAAAAGGAGAAATTCGGAGCGTAACACGCACGTTTTGTGCCAAAACTGAGTAAAAGCGGCGATTCTATTCACGAAACGCTCGTTTTGTATCAAAACTGAGCAAAAGCGGCGATTCTGTGCACAAAACGCACGTATTGAGAAAAAACTGAGCAAAAGCGGCGATTCTATGCTCGAAATGCACGTTTTGTGCAAAACTGAGCAAAAGCGGCGATTCTGTGCACGAAACGCACGTTTTGTGCCAAAACTGAGCAAAAGCGGCGATTCTATGCACGAAATGCTCGTTTTGTGCCACAACTGAGCAAAAGCGGCGATTCTGTGCACGAAACGCACGTTTTATGCCAAGAGGAGCAATTCGGTGCGTGGAACGCACGTTTTGTACCGAAACTGAGCAAAAGCGGCGATTCTGTGCACGAAACTCACGTTTTGTGCTAAAACTGAGGAAAAGCGGCGATTCTGCGCACGAAACACGGGATTTGGGCCAAAACTGAGCAAAAGCGGCGATTCTGAGCACGAAACGCACGTTTTGTTCCAAAACTGAGCAAAAGCGGCGATTCTATGCACGAATCGCTCGTTTTGTGCCAAAACTGAGCAAAAGCGGCGATTCTGTGCACGTAGCGCACGTTATGTGCCAAAAGGAGAAATTCGGAGCGCAAAACGCACGTTTTGTGCCAAAACTGGTCAAAAGCTGCGATTCTGTGCACGAAACACAGGATTTGTGCCAAAACTAAGCAAAAGCGACGATTCTGTGCACGAAACGCACGTTTTGTGCCAAAACAGAGCAAAAGCGGCGATTCTGTGCACGAAACGCACGTTTTGCGCCAAACCTGAGCAAAAGCGGCGATTCTGTGCACGCAACGCACGTTTTGTGCCAAAACTGAGCAAAAGCGGCGATTCTGTGCAAGAAACACAGGATTTGTGCCAAAACTAAGCAAAAGCGACGATTCTGTGCACGAAACGTAGGTTTCTATCCAAAACTGAGCAAAACCGGCGATTCTGTGCACGAAACGCACGTTTTGTGCCAAAACAGAGCAAAAGCGGCGATTCTGTGCACGAAACGCACGTTTTGCGCCAAACCTGAGCAAAAGCGGCGATTCTGTGCACGACACGCACGTGTTGCGCCAAAACTGAACAAAAGCGGCGATTCTGTGCACGAAACGCACGTATTGTGCCAAAACTGAGCAAAAGCGGCGATTCTATGCTCGAAATGCACGTTTTGTGCCAAAACTGAGCATAAGCGGCGATCCTCTGCACGAAACGCAGGTTTTTATCCAAAACTGGGCAAAAGCGGCGATTCTGTGCACGAAACGCACGTTATGTGCCAAAAGGAGAAATTCGGAGCGTAAAACGCACGTTTTGTGCCAAAACTGAGCAAAAGCGGCGATTCTGTGCACGGAATGCACGTTTTGTGCCAAGAGGAGCAATTCGGTGCGTGGAACGCACGTTTTGTGCCAAAACTGAGCAAAAGCGGCGATTCTGTGCACGGAATGCACGTTTTGTGCCAAAACAGAGCAAAAGCGGCGATTCTGTGCACGAAACAGACGTTTTGTGCCAAACCTGAGCAAAAGCGGCGATTCTGTGCACGCAACGCACGTTTTGTGCCAAAACTGAGCAAAAGCGGCGATTCTGTGCACGAAACGCACGTTTTGTGCCAAACCTGAGCAAAAGCGGCGATTCTGTGCCCGCAACGCACGTTTTGTGCCAAAACTGAGCAAAAGCGGCGATTCTGTGCACGAAACACAGGATTTGTGCCAAAACTAAGCAAAAGCGACGGTTCTGTGCACGAAACGTAGGTTTCTATCCAAAACTGAGCAAAACCGGCGATTCTGTGCACGAAACGCACGTTTTATGCCATGAGGAGCAATTCGGTGCGTGGAACGCACGTTTTGTGCCAAAACTGAACAAAAGCGGCGATTCTATGCTCGAAATGCACATTTTGTGCCAAAACTGAGCAAAAGCGGCGATTCTATGCTCGAAATGCTCGTTTTGCAGCCAAAACTGAGCAAAAGCGGCGATTCTGTGCACGAAACGCACGTGTTGCGCCAAAACTGAACAAAAGCGGCGATTCTGTGCACGAAACGCACGTATTGTGCCAAAACTGAGCAAAAGCGGCGATTCTATGCTCGAAATGCACGTTTTGTGCCAAAACTGAGCATAAGCGGCGATCCTCTGCACGAAACGCAGGTTTTTATCCAAAACTGGGCAAAAGCGGCGATTCTGTGCACGAAACGCACGTTATGTGCCAAAAGGAGAAATTCGGAGCGTAAAACGCACGTTTTGTTCCAAAACTGGGCAAAAGCGGCGATTCTGTTCACGAAACGCACGTTTTGTACCAAAACTGAGCAAAAGCGGCGATTCTATGCACGAAACGCTCGTTTAGTGCCAAAACCGAGCAAAAGCGGCGATTCTGTGCTCGAAACGCACGTTTAGTTGCAAAACTGAGCAAAAACGGCGATTCTATGCACGAAACGCACGTTTTGCTGCAAAACTGAACAAAAGCGGCTATTCTGTGCACGAAACGCACGTATTGTGCCAAA
Organism: Stelis phaeoptera; assembly: GCA_943735885.1. Classification (NCBI taxonomy): domain Eukaryota; kingdom Metazoa; phylum Arthropoda; class Insecta; order Hymenoptera; family Megachilidae; genus Stelis; species Stelis phaeoptera. Next base: position 77,825 of record CALSEM010000063.1, on the reverse strand, counting down.
ACTGAGCAAAAGCGGCGATTCTATGCTCGAAATGCACGTTTTGTGCCAAAACTGAGCAAAAGCGGCGATTCTGATCACGAAACGCACGTTATGTGCCAAAAGGAGAAATTCGGAGCGTACCACGCACGTTTTGTACCAAAACAGAGTCAAAGCGGCGATTCTATGCACGAAACGGACGTTTTGTGCCAAAACTAAGCAAAAGCGGCGATTCTATGCACGAAACGCACGTATTGTGCCAAAACTGAGCAAAAGCGGCGATTCTGTGCACGAAACGCACGTGTTGCGCCAAAACTAAACAAAAGCAGCGATTCTGTGCACGAAACGCACGTATTGTGCCAAAACTGAGCAACAGCGGCGATTCTATGCTCGAAATGCACGTTTTGTGCCAAAACTGAGCAAAAGCGGCGATTCTGTTCACGAAACGCACGTCATGTGCCAAAAGGAGAATTTCGGACCGTAACACGCACGTTTTGTGCCAAAACTGAGTAAAAGCGGCGATTGTATGTACGAAACGCACGTTTTATGCCAAGAGGAGAAGTTCGGTGCGTGGAACGCACGTTTTGTGCCAAAACTGAGCAAAAACGGCGATTCTGTGCACGAAACGCTCGTTTTGTGCCTAGACTGAGCAAAAGCGGCGATTCTGTGCACGAAACGCACGTTTTGTTGCAAAACTGAGCAAAGGCGGCGATTCTGTTCACGAAACGCACGTTTTGTGCCAAAACTGAGCAAAAGCGGCGATTCTATGCACGAAAAGCACGTTTTGTGCCAAAACTGAGCAAAAGCGGTGATTCTATGCACGAAACGCTCGTTTTGTGCCTAAACTGAGCAAAAGCGGCGATTCTGTGCACGAAACGCACGTTTTGTTGCAAAACTGAGCAAAAACGGCGATTCTGTGCACGAAACGCACGTTTTGTGCCAAAACTGAGAAAAAGCGGTGATTCTATGCACGAAACGCAGGTTTCTATCCAAAACTGAGCAAAAGCGGCGATTCTATGCTCGAAATGCACGTTTTGTGCCAAAACTGAGCATAAGCGGCGATTCTCTGCACGAACCGCAGGTTTTTATCCAAAACTGAGCAAAAGCGGTGATTCTATGCACGAAACGCTCGTTTTGTGCCTAAACTGAGCAAAAGCGGCGATTCTGTGCACGAAACGCACGTTTTGTTGCAAAACTGAGCAAAAACGGCGATTCTGTGCACGAAACGCACGTTTTGTGCCAAAACTGAGCAAAAGCGGCGATTCTATGCACGAAAAGCACGTTTTGTGCCAAAACTGAGCAAAAGCGGCGATTCAATGCACGAAACGGTCGTTTTCTGCCAAAACTAAGCAGAAGCGGCGATTCTATGCACGACACGCACGTATTGTGCCAAAACTGAGCAAAAGCGGCGATTCTATGCTCGAAATACACGTTTTGTGCCAAAACTGAGCAAAAGCGGCGATTCTGTGCACGAAACGCACGTGTTGCGCCAAAACTGAACAAAAGCGGTGATTCTGTGCACGAAACGCACGTATTGTGCCAAAACTGAGCAATAGCGGCGATTCTATGCTCGAAATGCACGTTATGTGAAAAAAGGAGAAATTCGGAGCGTAAAAAGCACGTTTTGTGCCAAAACTGGGCAAAAGCGGCGATTCTATGCACGAAACACAGGATTTGGGTTAAAACTAAGCAAAAGCGACGATTCTGTGCACGAAACGCACGTTTTGTCCCAAAACTGAGCAAAAGCGGCGATTCTGAGCACGAAACGCATGTTTTGTGCCAAAACAAAGCATAAGCGGCGATTCTCTGCACGAAACGCAGGTTTTTATCCAAAACTGAGCAAAAGCGGCGATTCTGTGCACGAAACGCACGTGTTGCGCCAAAACTGAACAAAAGCGGCGATTCTGTGCACGAAACGCTCGTATTGTGCCAAAACTGAGTAAAAGCGGCGATTCTATGCTCGAAATGCACGTTTTGTGCCAAAACTGAGCATAAGCGGCGATTCTCTGCACGAAACGCAGGTTTTTATCCAAAACTGAGCAGAAGCGGCGATTCTATGCACGAAACGCACGTATTGTGCCAAAACTGAGCAAAAGCGGCGATTCTATGCTCGAAATGCACGTTTTGAACCAAAACTGAGCATAAGCGGCGGTTCTCTGCACGAAACGCAGGTTTTGTGCCAAAACTGAGCAAAAGCGGCTATTCTGTGCACGAAACGCATCTTTTGTGCCAAAACTGAGCATAAGCGGCGGTTCTCTGCACGAAACGCAGGTTTTGTGCCAAAACTGAGCAAAAGCGGCTATTCTGTGCACGAAACGCACGTATTGTGCCAAAACTGAACAAAAGCGGCGATTCTATGCTCGAAATGCACGTTTTGTGCCAAAACTGTGCAAAAGCGGCGATTCTGATCACGAAACGCACGTTTTGTGCCAAAACTGAGCAAAAGCGGCGATTCTGTGCACGAAACGCACGTTTTGTTGCAAAACTTAGCAAAAACGGCGATTCTGTTCACGAAACGCACGTTTTGTGCCAAAACTGAGCAAAAGCGGCGATTTTCTGCACGAAAAGCACGTTTTGTGACAAAACTGAGCAAAAGCGGCGATTCTGTGCACGACACGCACGTTATGTGCCAAAACTGAGCAAAAGCGGCGATTCTATGCTCGAAATGCACGTTTTGTGCCAAAACTGAGCAAAAGCGGCGATTCTGATCACGAAACGCACCTTATGTGCCAAAAGGAGAAATTCGGAGCGTACCACGCACGTTTTGTTCCAAAACAGAGTAAAAGCGGCGATTCTATGCACGAAACGGTCGTTTTGTGCCAAAACTAAGCAAAAGAGGCGATTCTATGCACGAAACGCACGTATTGTGCCAAAACTGAGCAAAAGCGGCGATTCTGTGCACGAAACGCACGTTTTGTGACAAAACTGAGCAAAAGCGGCGATTCTATGCTCGAAATGCACGTTTTGCCGCCAAAACTGAGCAAAAGCGGCGATTCTGTGCATGAAACGCACGTGTTGCGCCAAAACTGAACAAAAGCGGCGATTCTGTGCACGAAACGCACGTATTGTGCCAAAACTGAGCAAAAGCGGCGATTCTATGTTCGAAATGCACGTTTTGTGCCAAAACTGAGCATAAGCGGCGATTCTCTGCACGAAACGCACGTATTGTGCAAAAGCTGAGCAAAAGCGGCGATTCTGTGCACGAAACGCACGTTTTGTGCCAAACCTGAGCAAAAGCGGCGATTCTGTGCCCGCAACGCACGTTTTGTGCCAAAACTGAGCAAAAGCGGCGATTCTGTGCACGAAACACAGGATTTGTGCCAAAACTAAGCAAAAGCGACGGTTCTGTGCACGAAACGTAGGTTTCTATCCAAAACTGAGCAAAACCGGCGATTCTGTGCACGAAACGCACGTTTTATGCCATGAGGAGCAATTCGGTGCGTGGAACGCACGTTTTGTGCCAAAACTGAACAAAAGCGGCGATTCTATGCTCGAAATGCACATTTTGTGCCAAAACTGAGCAAAAGCGGCGATTCTATGCTCGAAATGCTCGTTTTGCAGCCAAAACTGAGCAAAAGCGGCGATTCTGTGCACGAAACGCACGTGTTGCGCCAAAACTGAACAAAAGCGGCGATTCTGTGCACGAAACGCACGTATTGTGCCAAAACTGAGCAAAAGCGGCGATTCTATGCTCGAAATGCACGTTTTGTGCCAAAACTGAGCATAAGCGGCGATCCTCTGCACGAAACGCAGGTTTTTATCCAAAACTGGGCAAAAGCGGCGATTCTGTGCACGAAACGCACGTTATGTGCCAAAAGGAGAAATTCGGAGCGTAAAACGCACGTTTTGTTCCAAAACTGGGCAAAAGCGGCGATTCTGTTCACGAAACGCACGTTTTGTACCAAAACTGAGCAAAAGCGGCGATTCTATGCACGAAACGCTCGTTTAGTGCCAAAACCGAGCAAAAGCGGCGATTCTGTGCTCGAAACGCACGTTTAGTTGCAAAACTGAGCAAAAACGGCGATTCTATGCACGAAACGCACGTTTTGCTGCAAAACTGAACAAAAGCGGCTATTCTGTGCACGAAACGCACGTATTGTGCCAAAACTGAGCAAAAGCGGCGATTCTATGCTCGAAATGCACGTTTTGTGCCAAAACTGAGCAAAAGCGGCGATTCTGATCACGAAACGCACGTTATGTGCCAAAAGGAGAAATTCGGAGCGTACCACGCACGTTTTGTACCAAAACAGAGTCAAAGCGGCGATTCTATGCACGAAACGGACGTTTTGTGCCAAAACTAAGCAAAAGCGGCGATTCTATGCACGAAACGCACGTATTGTGCCAAAACTGAGCAAAAGCGGCGATTCTGTGCACGAAACGCACGTGTTGCGCCAAAACTAAACAAAAGCAGCGATTCTGTGCACGAAACGCACGTATTGTGCCAAAACTGAGCAACAGCGGCGATTCTATGCTCGAAATGCACGTATTGTGCCAAAACTGAGCAACAGCGGCGATTCTATGCTCGAAATGCTCGTTTTGCAGCCAAAACTGAGCAAAAGCGGCGATTCTGTGCACGAAACGCACGTGTTGCGCCAAAACTGAACAAAAGCGGCGATTCTGTGCACGAAACGCACGTATTGTGCCAAAACTGAGCAAAAGCGGCGATTCTATGCTCGAAATGCACGTTTTGTGCCAAAACTGAGCATAAGCGGCGATCCTCTGCACGAAACGCAGGTTTTTATCCAAAACTGGGCAAAAGCGGCGATTCTGTGCACGAAACGCACGTTATGTGCCAAAAGGAGAAATTCGGAGCGTAAAACGCACGTTTTGTTCCAAAACTGGGCAAAAGCGGCGATTCTGTTCACGAAACGCACGTTTTGTACCAAAACTGAGCAAAAGCGGCGATTCTATGCACGAAACGCTCGTTTAGTGCCAAAACCGAGCAAAAGCGGCGATTCTGTGCTCGAAACGCACGTTTAGTTGCAAAACTGAGCAAAAACGGCGATTCTATGCACGAAACGCACGTTTTGCTGCAAAACTGAACAAAAGCGGCTATTCTGTGCACGAAACGCACGTATTGTGCCAAAACTGAGCAAAAGCGGCGATTCTATGCTCGAAATGCACGTTTTGTGCCAAAACTGAGCAAAAGCGGCGATTCTGATCACGAAACGCACGTTATGTGCCAAAAGGAGAAATTCGGAGCGTACCACGCACGTTTTGTACCAAAACAGAGTCAAAGCGGCGATTCTATGCACGAAACGGACGTTTTGTGCCAAAACTAAGCAAAAGCGGCGATTCTATGCACGAAACGCACGTATTGTGCCAAAACTGAGCAAAAGCGGCGATTCTGTGCACGAAACGCACGTGTTGCGCCAAAACTAAACAAAAGCAGCGATTCTGTGCACGAAACGCACGTATTGTGCCAAAACTGAGCAACAGCGGCGATTCTATGCTCGAAATGCACGTTTTGTGCCAAAACTGAGCAAAAGCGGCGATTCTGTTCACGAAACGCACGTCATGTGCCAAAAGGAGAATTTCGGACCGTAACACGAACGTTTTGTGCCAAAACTGAGTAAAAGCGGCGATTGTATGTACGAAACGCACGTTTTATGCCAAGAGGAGAAGTTCGGTGCGTGGAACGCACGTTTTGTGCCAAAACTGAGCAAAAACGGCGATTCTGTGCACGAAACGCTCGTTTTGTGCCTAGACTGAGCAAAAGCGGCGATTCTGTGCACGAAACGCACGTTTTGTTGCAAAACTGAGCAAAGGCGGCGATTCTGTTCACGAAACGCACGTTTTGTGCCAAAACTGAGCAAAAGCGGCGATTCTATGCACGAAAAGCACGTTTTGTGCCAAAACTGAGCAAAAGCGGTGATTCTATGCACGAAACGCTCGTTTTGTGCCTAAACTGAGCAAAAGCGGCGATTCTGTGCACGAAACGCACGTTTTGTTGCAAAACTGAGCAAAAACGGCGATTCTGTGCACGAAACGCACGTTTTGTGCCAAAACTGAGAAAAAGCGGTGATTCTATGCACGAAACGCAGGTTTCTATCCAAAACTGAGCAAAAGCGGCGATTCTATGCTCGAAATGCACGTTTTGTGCCAAAACTGAGCATAAGCGACGATTCTCTGCACGAACCGCAGGATTTTATCCAAAACTGAGCAAAAGCGGTGATTCTATGCACGAAACGCTCGTTTTGTGCCTAAACTGAGCAAAAGCGGCGATTCTGTGCACGAAACGCACGTTTTGTTGCAAAACTGAGCAAAAACGGCGATTCTGTGCACGAAACGCACGTTTTGTGCCAAAACTGAGCAAAAGCGGCGATTCTATGCACGAAAAGCACGTTTTGTGCCAAAACTGAGCAAAAGCGGCGATTCAATGCACGAAACGGTCGTTTTCTGCCAAAACTAAGCAGAAGCGGCGATTCTATGCACGACACGCACGTATTGTGCCAAAACTGAGCAAAAGCGGCGATTCTATGCTCGAAATACACGTTTTGTGCCAAAACTGAGCAAAAGCGGCGATTCTGTGCACGAAACGCACGTGTTGCGCCAAAACTGAACAAAAGCGGTGATTCTGTGCACGAAACGCACGTATTGTGCCAAAACTGAGCAATAGCGGCGATTCTATGCTCGAAATGCACGTTATGTGAAAAAAGGAGAAATTCGGAGCGTAAAAATCACGTTTTGTGCCAAAACTGGGCAAAAGCGGCGATTCTATGCACGAAACACAGGATTTGGGTTAAAACTAAGCAAAAGCGACGATTCTGTGCACGAAACGCACGTTTTGTCCCAAAACTGAGCAAAAGCGGCGATTCTGAGCACGAAACGCATGTTTTGTGCCAAAACAAAGCATAAGCGGCGATTCTCTGCACGAAACGCAGGTTTTTATCCAAAACTGAGCAAAAGCGGCGATTCTGTGCACGAAACGCACGTGTTGCGCCAAAACTGAACAAAAGCGGCGATTCTGTGCACGAAACGCTCGTATTGTGCCAAAACTGAGTAAAAGCGGCGATTCTATGCTCGAAATGCACGTTTTGTGCCAAAACTGAGCATAAGCGGCGATTCTCTGCACGAAACGCAGGTTTTTATCCAAAACTGAGCAGAAGCGGCGATTCTATGCACGAAACGCACGTATTGTGCCAAAACTGAGCAAAAGCGGCGATTCTATGCTCGAAATGCACGTTTTGAACCAAAACTGAGCATAAGCGGCGGTTCTCTGCACGAAACGCAGGTTTTGTGCCAAAACTGAGCAAAAGCGGCTATTCTGTGCACGAAACGCATCTTTTGTGCCAAAACTGAGCATAAGCGGCGGTTCTCTGCACGAAACGCAGGTTTTGTGCCAAAACTGAGCAAAAGCGGCTATTCTGTGCACGAAACGCACGTATTGTGCCAAAACTGAACAAAAGCGGCGATTCTATGCTCGAAATGCACGTTTTGTGCCAAAACTGTGCAAAAGCGGCGATTCTGATCACGAAACGCACGTTTTGTGCCAAAACTGAGCAAAAGCGGCGATTCTGTGCACGAAACGCACGTTTTGTTGCAAAACTTAGCAAAAACGGCGATTCTGTTCACGAAACGCACGTTTTGTGCCAAAACTGAGCAAAAGCGGCGATTTTCTGCACGAAAAGCACGTTTTGTGACAAAACTGAGCAAAAGCGGCGATTCTGTGCACGACACGCACGTTATGTGCCAAAACTGAGCAAAAGCGGCGATTCAATGCTCGAAATGCACGTTTTGTGCCAAAACTGAGCAAAAGCGGCGATTCTGATCACGAAACGCACCTTATGTGCCAAAAGGAGAAATTCGGAGCGTACCACGCACGTTTTGTTCCAAAACAGAGTAAAAGCGGCGATTCTATGCACGAAACGGTCGTTTTGTGCCAAAACTAAGCAAAAGAGGCGATTCTATGCACGAAACGCACGTATTGTGCCAAAACTGAGCAAAAGCGGCGATTCTGTGCACGAAACGCACGTTTTGTGACAAAACTGAGCAAAAGCGGCGATTCTATGCTCGAAATGCACGTTTTGCCGCCAAAACTGAGCAAAAGCGGCGATTCTGTGCATGAAACGCACGTGTTGCGCCAAAACTGAACAAAAGCGGCGATTCTGTGCACGAAACGCACGTATTGTGCCAAAACTGAGCAAAAGCGGCGATTCTATGTTCGAAATGCACGTTTTGTGCCAAAACTGAGCATAAGCGGCGATTCTCTGCACGAAACGCACGTATTGTGCAAAAGCTGAGCAAAAGCGGCGATTCTGTGCACGAAGCGCACGTTATGTGCCAAAAGTAGAAATTCGGAGCGTAAAACGCACGTTTTGTGCCAAAACTGGGCAAAAGCTGCGATTCTATGCTCGAAATGCACGTTTTGTGCCAAAACTGAACAAAAGCGGCGATTCTGAGGACGAAACGCACGTTTTGTGCCAAAACTGAGCAAAAGCGGCGATTCTGTGCACGAAACACAGGATTTGTGCCCAAACTATGCAAAAGCGACGATTCTGTGCTCGGAACGCAGGTTTCTATCCTATACTGAGCAAAACCGGCGATTCTGTGCACGAAACGCACGTTTTATGCCATGAGGAGCAATTCGGTGCGTGGAACGCACGTTTTGTGCCAAAACTGAGCAAAAGCGGCGATTCTATGAACGAAACGCTCGTTTTGTGCCAAAACTGAGCAAAAGCGGCGATTCTATGCTCGAAATGCACATTTTGTGCCAAACTGAGCAAAAGCGGCGATTCTATGCTCGAATTGCACGTTTTGCCGCCAAAACTGAGCAAAAGCGGCGATTCTGTGCACGAAACGCACGTTCTGTGCTAAAACTAAGGAAAAGCGGCGATTCTGCGCACGAAACACGGGATTTGTGCCAAAACTGAGCAAAAGCGGCGATTCTGAGCACGAAACGCACGTTTTGTTCCAAAACTGAGCAAAAGCGGCGATTCTATATACGAATCGCTCGTTTTGTGCCAAAACTGAGCAAAAGCGGCGATTCTGTGCACGAAACGCACGTTTTGTTGCGAAACTGAGCAAAAACGGCGATTCTGTGTACGAAACGCACGTTTTGTTGCAAAACTGAGCAAAAGCGGCGATCCTGTGCACGAAACGCACGTATTGTGCCAAAACTGAACAAAAGCGGCGATTCTATGCTCGAATGCACGTTTTGTGCCAAAACTGAGCAAAAGTGGCGATTCTGATCACGAAACGCACGTTATGTGCCAAAAGGAGAAATTCGGAGCGTAACACGCACGTTTTGTGCCAAAACTGAGTAAAAGCGGCGATTCTATTCACGAGACGCTCGTTTTGTATCAAAACTGAGCAAAAGCGGCGATTCTGTGCACGAAACGCACGTATTGAGGAAAAACTGAGCAAAAGCGGCGATTCTATGCTCGAAATGCACGTTTTGTGCAAAACTGAGCAAAAGCGGCGATTCTGTGCACGAAACGCACGTATTGTGCCGAAACTGAGCAAAAGCGGCGATTCTGTGCACGAAACGCACGTTTTGTGCCAAAACAGAGCAAAAGCGGCGATTCTGTGCACGAAACGCACGTTTTGTGCCAAAACTGAGCAAAAGCGGCGATTCTGTGCACGAAACACAGGATTTGTGCCAAAACTATGCAAAAGCGACGATTCTGTGCACGAAACGCAGGTTTCTATCCAAAACTGAGCAACACCGGCGATTCTGTGCACGAAACGCACGTTTTATGCCATGAGGAGCAATTCGGTGCGCGGAACGCACGTTTTGTGCCAAAACTGAGCAAAAGCGGCGATTCTATGAACGAAACGCTCGTTTTGTGCCAAAACTGAGCAAAAGCGGCGATTCTATGCTCGAAATGCACGTTTTGTTCCAAAACTGAGCAAAAGCGGCGATTCTATGCACGAATCGCTCGTTTTGTGCCAAAACTGAGCAAAAGCGGCGATTCTGTGCTAGAAACACAGGATTTGTGCCAAAACTGAGCAAAAGCGGCGATTCTGTGCACGAAGCGCACGTTATGTGCCAAAAGGAGAAATTCGGAGCGCAAAACGCACGTTTTGTGCCAAAACTGGGCAAAAGCTGCGATTCTGTGCACGAAACACAGGATTTGTGCCAAAACTAAGCAAATGCGACGATTCTGTGCACGAAACGCACGTTTTGTTGCGAAACTGAGCAAAAACGGCGATTCTGTGTACGAAACGCACGTTTTGTTGCAAAACTTAGCAAAAGCGGCGATCCTGTGCACGAAACGCACGTATTGTGCCAAAACTGAACAAAAGCGGCGATTCTATGCTCGAATGCACGTATTGTGCCAAAACTGAGCAATAGCGGCGATTCTATGCTCGAAATGCACGTTTTGTGCCAAAACTGAGCAAAAGCGGCGATTCTGAGCACGAAACGCACGTTTTGTTCCAAAACTGAGCAAAAGCGGCGATTCTATATACGAATCGCTCGTTTTGTGCCAAAACTGAGCAAAAGCGGCGATTCTGTGCACGAAACGCACGTTTTGTTGCGAAACTGAGCAAAAACGGCGATTCTGTGTACGAAACGCACGTTTTGTTGCAAAACTGAGCAAAAGCGGCGATCCTGTGCACGAAACGCACGTATTGTGCCAAAACTGAACAAAAGCGGCGATTCTATGCTCGAATGCACGTTTTGTGCCAAAACTGAGCAAAAGCGGCGATTCTATGAACGAAACGCTCGATTTGTGCCAAAACTGAGCAAAAGCGGCGATTCTGTGCACGAAACGCACGTTTTGTGCCAAAACTGAGCAAAAGCGGCGATTCTATGCTCGAAATGCACGTTTTGCCGCCAAAACTGAGCAAAAGCGGCGATTCTGTGCATGAAACGCACGTGTTGCGCCAAAACTGAACAAAAGCGGCGATTCTGTGCACGAAACGCACGTATTGTGCCAAAACTGAGCAAAAGCGGCGATTCTATGTTCGAAATGCACGTTTTGTGCCAAAACTGAGCATAAGCGGCGATTCTCTGCACGAAACGCACGTATTGTGCAAAAGCTGAGCAAAAGCGGCGATTCTGTGCACGAAGCGCACGTTATGTGCCAAAAGTAGAAATTCGGAGCGTAAAACGCACGTTTTGTGCCAAAACTGGGCAAAAGCTGCGATTCTATGCTCGAAATGCACGTTTTGTGTCAAAACTGAACAAAAGCGGCGATTCTATGCTCGAATGCACGTTTTGTGCCAAAACTGAGCAAAAGCGGCGATTCTATGAACGAAACGCTCGATTTGTGCCAAAACTGAGCAAAAGCGGCGATTCTGTGCATGAAACGCACGTTTTGTGCCAAAACTGAGCAAAAGCGGCGATTCTATGCTCGAAATGCACGTTTTGCCGCCAAAACTGAGCAAAAGCGGCGATTCTGTGCACGAAACGCACGTTTTGTTGCGAAACTGAGCAAAAACGGCGATTCTGTGTACGAAACGCACGTTTTGTTGCAAAACGGAGCAAAAGCGGCGATCCTGTGCACGAAACGCACGTATTGTGCCAAAACTGAACAAAAGCGGCGATTCTATGCTCGAATGCACGTTTTGTGCCAAAACTGAGCAAAAGCGGCGATTCTGATCACGAAACGCACGTTATGTGCCAAAAGGAGAAATTCGGAGCGTAACACGCACGTTTTGTGCCAAAACTGAGTAAAAGCGGCGATTCTATTCACGAGACGCTCGTTTTGTATCAAAACTGAGCAAAAGCGGCGATTCTGTGCACGAAACGCACGTATTGAGGAAAAACTGAGCAAAAGCGGCGATTCTGTGCACGAAACACAGGATTTGTGCCAAAACTATGCAAAAGCGAGGATTCTGTGCACGAAACGCAGGTTTCTATCCAAAACTGAGCAAAACCGGCGATTCTGTGCACGAAACGCACGTTTTGTGCCAAAACTGAGCAAAAGCGGCGATTCTATGCTCGAAATGCACGTTTTGCCGCCAAAACTGAGCAAAAGCGGCGATTCTGTGCATGAAACGCACGTGTTGCGCCAAAACTGAACAAAAGCGGCGATTCTGTGCACGAAACGCACGTATTGTGCCAAAACTGAGCAAAAGCGGCGATTCTATGTTCGAAATGCACGTTTTGTGCCAAAACTGAGCATAAGCGGCGATTCTCTGCACGAAACGCACGTATTGTGCAAAAGCTGAGCAAAAGCGGCGATTCTGTGCACGAAGCGCACGTTATGTGCCAAAAGTAGAAATTCGGAGCGTAAAACGCACGTTTTGTGCCAAAACTGGGCAAAAGCTGCGATTCTATGCTCGAAATGCACGTTTTGTGTCAAAACTGAACAAAAGCGGCGATTCTATGCTCGAATGCACGTTTTGTGCCAAAACTGAGCAAAAGCGGCGATTCTATGAACGAAACGCTCGATTTGTGCCAAAACTGAGCAAAAGCGGCGATTCTGTGCATGAAACGCACGTTTTGTGCCAAAACTGAGCAAAAGCGGCGATTCTATGCTCGAAATGCACGTTTTGCCGCCAAAACTGAGCAAAAGCGGCGATTCTGTGCACGAAACGCACGTTTTGTTGCGAAACTGAGCAAAAACGGCGATTCTGTGTACGAAACGCACGTTTTGTTGCAAAACGGAGCAAAAGCGGCGATCCTGTGCACGAAACGCACGTATTGTGCCAAAACTGAACAAAAGCGGCGATTCTATGCTCGAATGCACGTTTTGTGCCAAAACTGAGCAAAAGCGGCGATTCTGATCACGAAACGCACGTTATGTGCCAAAAGGAGAAATTCGGAGCGTAACACGCACGTTTTGTGCCAAAACTGAGTAAAAGCGGCGATTCTATTCACGAGACGCTCGTTTTGTATCAAAACTGAGCAAAAGCGGCGATTCTGTGCACGAAACGCACGTATTGAGGAAAAACTGAGCAAAAGCGGCGATTCTGTGCACGAAACACAGGATTTGTGCCAAAACTATGCAAAAGCGAGGATTCTGTGCACGAAACGCAGGTTTCTATCCAAAACTGAGCAAAACCGGCGATTCTGTGCACGAAACGCACGTTTTATGCCATGAGGAGCAATTCGGTGCGCGGAACGCACGTTCTGTGCCAAAACAGAGCAAAAGCGGCGATTCTATGAAAGAAACGCTCGTTTTGTGCCAAAACTTAGCAAAAGCGGCGATTCTATGCTCGAAATGCACGTTTTGTTCCAAAACTGAGCAAAAGCGGCGATTCTATGCACGAATCGCTCGTTTTGTGCCAAAACTGAGCAAAAGCGGCGATTCTGTGCTAGAAACACAGGATTTGTGCCAAAACTGAGCAAAAGCGGCGATTCTGTGCACGAAGCGCACGTTATGTGCCAAAAGGAGAAATTCGGAGCGCAAAACGCACGTTTTGTGCCAAAACTGGGCAAAAGCTGCGATTCTGTGCACGAAACACAGGATTTGTGCCAAAACTAAGCAAATGCGACGATTCTGTGCACGAAACGCACGTTTTGTTGCGAAACTGAGCAAAAACGGCGATTCTGTGTACGAAACGCACGTTTTGTTGCAAAACTTAGCAAAAGCGGCGATCCTGTGCACGAAACGCACGTATTGTGCCAAAACTGAACAAAAGCGGCGATTCTATGCTCGAATGCACGTTTTGTACCAAAACTGAGCAAAAGCTGCGATTCTGATCACGAAACGCACGTTATGTGCCAAAAGGAGAAATTCGGAGCGTAACACGCACGTTTTGTGCCAAAACTGAGTAAAAGCGGCGATTATATTCACGAAACGCTCGTTTTGTACCAAACCTGAGCAAAAGCGGCGATTCTGTGCACGAAACGCAGGTTTTGTGCCAAAACAGTGCAAAAGCGGCGATTCTATGCTCGAAATGCACATTTTGTGCCAAAACTGAGCAAAAGCGGCGATTCTGTGCACGAAACACAGGATTTGTGCCAAAACTATGCAAAAGCGACGATTCTGTGCACGAAACGCAGGTTTCTATCCAAAACTGAGCAAAACCGGCGATTCTGTGCACGAAACGCACGTTTTATGCCATGAGGAGCAATTCGGTGCGTGGAACGCACGTTTTGTGCCAAAACTGAGCAAAAGCGGCGATTCTATGAACGGAACGCTCGTTTTGTGCCAAAACTGAGCAAAAGCGGCGATTCTATGAACGGAACGCTCGTTTTGTGCCAAAACTGAGCAAAAGCGGCGATTCTATGCTCGAAATGCACGTTTTGTGCCAAAACTGAGCATAAGCGGCGATTCTCTGCACGAAACGCACGTATTGTGCAAAAGCTGAGCAAAAGCGGCGATTCTGTGCACGAAGCGCACGTTATGTGCCAAAAGGAGAAATTCGGAGCGTAAAACGCACGTTCTGTGCCAAAACTGGGCAAAAGCGGCGATTCTGTGCACGAAACACAGGATTTGTGCCAAAACTGAGCAAAAGCGGCGATTCTGTGCACGAAACGCACGTTTTGTGCCAAAACTGAGCAAAAGCGGCGATTCTGTGCACGAAACGCACGAATTGTGCCAAAGCTGAGCAAAAGCGGCGATTCTGTGCACGAAACACAGGATTTGTGCCAAAACTATGCAAAAGCGACGATTCTGTGCACGAAACGCAGGTTTCTATCCAAAACTGAGCAAAAGCGGCGATTCTGTGCACGAAACGCACGTTTTGTGCCAAAACTGAGCAAAAGCGGCGATTCTATGCTCGAGATGCACGTATTGTGCCAAAACTGAGCAATAGCGGCGATTCTATGCTCGAAATGCACGTTTTGTGCCAAAACTGAGCAAAAGCGGCGATTCTGAGCACGAAACGCACGTTTTGGTCCAAAACTGAGCAAAAGCGGCGATTCTATATACGAATCGCTCGTTTTGTGCCAAAACTGGGCAAAAGCGGCGATTCTATGCTCGAATGCACGTTTTGTGCCAAAACTGAGTAAAAGCGGCGATTCTATTCACGAAACGCTCGTTTTGTATCAAAACTGAGCAAAAGCGGCGATTCTATGCTCGAAATGCACGTTTTGTGCAAAACTGAGCAAAAGCGGCGATTCTGTGCACGAAACGCACGTATTGTGCTAAAACTGAGCAGAAGCGGCGATTCTGTGCTCGAAACGCACGTTTTGTGCCAAAACAGAGCAAAAGCGGCGATTCTGTGCACGAAACGCACGTTTTGTGCCAAAACTGAGCAAAAGCGGCGATTCTGTGCACGAAACACAGGATTTGAGCCAAAACTATGCAAAAGCGACGATTCTGTGCACGAAACGCAGGTTTCTATCCAAAACTGAGCAAAACCGGCGATTCTGTGCACGAAACGCACGTTTTATGCCATGAGGAGCAATTCGGTGCGTGGAACGCACGTTTTGTGCCAAAACTGAGCAAAAGCGGCGATTCTATGAACGAAACGCTCGTTTTGTGCCAAAACTGAGGAAAAGCGGCGATTCTATGCTCGAAATGCACATTTTGTGCCAAAACTGAGCAAAAGCGGCGATTCTATGCTCGAAATGCACGTTTTGTGCAAAAGCTGAGCAAAAGCGGCGATTCTGTGCACGAAGCGCACGTTATGTGCCAAAAGGAGAAATTCGGAGCGTAAAACGCACGTTTTGTGATAAAACTGGGCAAAAGCGGCGATTCTATGCTCGAAATGCACGTTTTGTGCCAAAACTGAGCAAAAGCGGCGATTCTGAGCACGAAACGCACGTTATGTGCCAAAAGGAGAAATTCGGAGCGTAACACGCACGTTTTGTGCCAAAACTGAGTAAAAGCGGCGATTCTATTCACGAAACGCTCGTTTTGTATCAAAACTGTGCAAAAGCGGCGATTCTGTGCACGAAACGCACGTATTGAGAAAAAACTGAGCAAAAGCGGCGATTCTATGCTCGAAATGCACGTTTTGTGCAAAACTGAGCAAAAGCGGCGATTCTGTGAACGAAACGCACGTATTGTGCCAAAACTGACCAAAAGCGGCGATTCTGTGCACGAAACGCAGGTTTCTATCCAAAACTGAGCAAAACCGGCGATTCTGTTCACGAAACGCACGTTTTGTGCCAAACCTGAGCAAAAGCGGCGATTCTGTGCCCGCAACGCACGTTTTGTGCCAAAACTGAGCAAAAGCGGCGATTCTGTGCACGAAACGCACGTTTTGTGCCAAACCTGAGCAAAAGCGGCGATTCTGTGCCCGCAACGCACGTTTTGTGCCAAAACTGAGCAAAAGCGGCGATTCTGTGCACGAAACACAGGATTTGTGCCAAAACTAAGCAAAAGCGACGGTTCTGTGCACGAAACGTAGGTTTCTATCCAAAACTGAGCAAAACCGGCGATTCTGTGCACGAAACGCACGTTTTATGCCATGAGGAGCAATTCGGTGCGTGGAACGCACGTTTTGTGCCAAAACTGAACAAAAGCGGCGATTCTGTGCACGAAACGCACGTTTTGTGCTAAAGCTGAGGAAAAGCGGCGATTCTGCGCACGAAACACGGGATTAGTGCCAAAACTGAGCAAAAGCGGCGATTCTGAGCACGAAACGCACGTTTTGTTCCAAAACTGAGCAAAAGCGGCGATTCTATGCACGAATCGCTCGTTTTGTGCCAAAACTGAGCAAAAGCGGCGATTATGTGCAAGAAACACAGGATTTGTGCCAAAACTAAGCAAAAGCGACGATTCTGTGCACGAAACGCACGTTTTGTGCCAAAACTGAGCAAAAGCGGCGATTCTATGGTCGAGATGCACGTATTGTGCCAAAACTGTCCAATAGCGGCGATTCTATGCTCGAAATGCACGTTTTGTGCCAAAACTGAGCAAAAGCGGCGATTCTGAGCACGAAACACACGTTTTGTTCCAAAACTGAGCAAAAGCGGCGATTCTATATACGAATCGCTCGTTTTGTGCCAAAACTGAGCAAAAGCGGCGATTCTATGCTCGAAATGCACATTTTGTGCCAAAACTGAGCAAAAGCGGCGATTCTATGCTCGAAATGCACGTTTTGCCGCCAAGACTGAGCAAAAGCGGCGATTCTGTGCACGAAACGCACGTATTGTGCCAAAACTGAGCAAAAACGGCGATTCTATGCTCGAAATGCACGTTTTGTGCCAAAACTGTGCATAAGCGGCGATTCTCTGCACGAAACGCACGTATTGTGCAAAAGCTGAGCAAAAGCGGCGATTCTGTGCACGAAGCGCACGTTATGTGCCAAAAGTAGAAATTCGGAGCGTAAAACGCACGTTTTGTGCCAAAACTGGGCAAAAGCTGCGATTCTGTGCACGAAACACAGGATTTGTGCCAAAACTAAGCAAAAGCGACGATTCTGTGCAAGAAACGCACGTTTTGTGCCAAAACTGAGCAAAAGCGGCGATTCTGTGCACGAAACGCACGTTTTGTGCCAAAACTGACCAAATGCGGCGATTCTGTGCACGAAACGCACGTTTTGTGCCAAAACTGAGCAAAAGCGGCGATTCTATGCTCGAGATGCACGTATTGTGCCAAAACTGAGCAATAGCGGCGATTCTATGCTCGAATGCACGTTTTGTGCCAAAACTGAGCAAAAGCGGCGATTCTGTGCACGAAACGCACGTGTTGCGCCAAAACTGAACAAAAGCGGCGATTCTGTGCACGAAACGCACGTATTGTGCCAAAACTGAGCAAAAGCGGCGATTCTATGCTCGAAATGCACGTTTTGTGCCAAAACTGAGCATAAGCGGCGATCCTCTGCACGAAACGCAGGTTTTTATCCAAAACTGGGCAAAAGCGGCGATTCTGTGCACGAAACGCACGTTATGTGCCAAAAGGAGAAATTCGGAGCGTAAAACGCACGTTTTGTTCCAAAACTGGGCAAAAGCGGCGATTCTGTTCACGAAACGCACGTTTTGTACCAAAACTGAGCAAAAGCGGCGATTCTATGCACGAAACGCTCGTTTAGTGCCAAAACCGAGCAAAAGCGGCGATTCTGTGCTCGAAACGCACGTTTAGTTGCAAAACTGAGCAAAAACGGCGATTCTATGCACGAAACGCACGTTTTGCTGCAAAACTGAACAAAAGCGGCTATTCTGTGCACGAAACGCACGTATTGTGCCAAAACTGAGCAAAAGCGGCGATTCTATGCTCGAAATGCACGTTTTGTGCCAAAACTGAGCAAAAGCGGCGATTCTGTGCACGAAACGCACGTTATGTGCCAAAAGGAGAAATTCGGAGCGTAAAACGCACGTTTTGTTCCAAAACTGGGCAAAAGCGGCGATTCTGTTCACGAAACGCACGTTTTGTACCAAAACTGAGCAAAAGCGGCGATTCTATGCACGAAACGCTCGTTTAGTGCCAAAACCGAGCAAAAGCGGCGATTCTGTGCTCGAAACGCACGTTTAGTTGCAAAACTGAGCAAAAACGGCGATTCTATGCACGAAACGCACGTTTTGCTGCAAAACTGAACAAAAGCGGCTATTCTGTGCACGAAACGCACGTATTGTGCCAAAACTGAGCAAAAGCGGCGATTCTATGCTCGAAATGCACGTTTTGTGCCAAAACTGAGCAAAAGCGGCGATTCTGATCACGAAACGCACGTTATGTGCCAAAAGGAGAAATTCGGAGCGTACCACGCACGTTTTGTACCAAAACAGAGTCAAAGCGGCGATTCTATGCACGAAACGGACGTTTTGTGACAAAACTAAGCAAAAGCGGCGATTCTATGCACGAAACGCACGTATTGTGCCAAAACTGAGCAAAAGCGGCGATTCTGTGCACGAAACGCACGTGTTGCGCCAAAACTAAACAAAAGCAGCGATTCTGTGCACGAAACGCACGTATTGTGCCAAAACTGAGCAACAGCGGCGATTCTATGCTCGAAATGCACGTTTTGTGCCAAAACTGAGCAAAAGCGGCGATTCTGTTCACGAAACGCAGGTTTTTATCCAAAACTGAGCAAAAGCGGCGATTCTGTGCACGAAACGCACGTTTTATGCCAAGAGGAGCAATTCGGTGCGTGGAACGCACGTTTTGTACCAAAACTGAGCAAAAGCGGCGATTCTGTGCACGAAACGCACGTTTTGTGCTAAAGCTGAGGAAAAGCGGCGATTCTGCGCACGAAACACGGGATTAGTGCCAAAACTGAGCAAAAGCGGCGATTCTGAGCACGAAACGCACGTTTTGTTCCAAAACTGAGCAAAAGCGGCGATTCTATGCACGAATCGCTCGTTTTGTGCCAAAACTGAGCAAAAGCGGCGATTATGTGCAAGAAACACAGGATTTGTGCCAAAACTAAGCAAAAGCGACGATTCTGTGCACGAAACGCACGTTTTGTGCCAAAACTGAGCAAAAGCGGCGATTCTATGGTCGAGATGCACGTATTGTGCCAAAACTGTCCAATAGCGGCGATTCTATGCTCGAAATGCACGTTTTGTGCCAAAACTGAGCAAAAGCGGCGATTCTGAGCACGAAACACACGTTTTGTTCCAAAACTGAGCAAAAGCGGCGATTCTATATACGAATCGCTCGTTTTGTGCCAAAACTGAGCAAAAGCGGCGATTCTATGCTCGAAATGCACATTTTGTGCCAAAGCTGAGCAAAAGCGGCGATTCTATGCTCGAAATGCACGTTTTGCCGCCAAGACTGAGCAAAAGCGGCGATTCTGTGCACGAAACGCACGTATTGTGCCAAAACTGAGCAAAAACGGCGATTCTATGCTCGAAATGCACGTTTTGTGCCAAAACTGTGCATAAGCGGCGATTCTCTGCACGAAACGCACGTATTGTGCAAAAGCTGAGCAAAAGCGGCGATTCTGTGCACGAAGCGCACGTTATGTGCCAAAAGTAGAAATTCGGAGCGTAAAACGCACGTTTTGTGCCAAAACTGGGCAAAAGCTGCGATTCT
The DNA here is from genome assembly GCA_943735885.1 of Stelis phaeoptera. NCBI lineage: Eukaryota > Metazoa > Arthropoda > Insecta > Hymenoptera > Megachilidae > Stelis > Stelis phaeoptera. The sequence continues at coordinate 58,086 of CALSEM010000063.1, read as the reverse complement.
GTGCACGAAACACAGGATTTGTGCCAAAACTAAGCAAAAGCGACGATTCTGTGCACGAAACGCACGTTTTGTGCCAAAACTGAGCAAAAGCGGCGATTCTGTGCACGAAACGCACGTTTTGTGCCAAAACTGACCAAATGCGGCGATTCTGTGCACGAAACGCACGTTTTGTGCCAAAACTGAGCAAAAGCGGCGATTCTATGCTCGAGATGCACGTATTGTGCCAAAACTGAGCAATAGCGGCGATTCTATGCTCGAATGCACGTTTTGTGCCAAAACTGAGCAAAAGCGGCGATTCTGATCACGAAACGCACGTTATGTGCCAAAAGGAGAAATTCGGAGCGTAACACGCACGTTTTGTGCCAAAACTGAGTAAAAGCGGCGATTCTATTCACGAAACGCTCGTTTTGTATCAAAACTGAGCAAAAGCGGCGATTCTGTGCACAAAACGCACGTATTGAGAAAAAACTGAGCAAAAGCGGCGATTCTATGCTCGAAATGCACGTTTTGTGCAAAACTGAGCAAAAGCGGCGATTCTGTGCATGAAACGCACGTTTTGTGCCAAAACTGAGCAAAAGCGGTGATTCTATGCACGAAATGCTCGTTTTGTGCCACAACTGAGCAAAAGCGGCGATTCTGTGCACGAAACGCACGTTTTATGCCAAGAGGAGCAATTCGGTGCGTGGAACGCACGTTTTGTACCGAAACTGAGCAAAAGCGGCGATTCTGTGCACGAAACTCACGTTTTGTGCTAAAACTGAGGAAAAGCGGCGATTCTGCGCACGAAACACGGGATTTGGGCCAAAACTGAGCAAAAGCGGCGATTCTGAGCACGAAACGCACGTTTTGTTCCAAAACTGAGCAAAAGCGGCGATTCTATGCACGAATCGCTCGTTTTGTGCCAAAACTGAGCAAAAGCGGCGATTCTGTGCACGTAGCGCACGTTATGTGCCAAAAGGAGAAATTCGGAGCGCAAAACGCACGTTTTGTGCCAAAACTGGTCAAAAGCTGCGATTCTGTGCACGAAACACAGGATTTGTGCCAAAACTAAGCAAAAGCGACGATTCTGTGCACGAAACGCACGTTTTGTGCCAAAACAGAGCAAAAGCGGCGATTCTGTGCACGAAACGCACGTTTTGCGCCAAACCTGAGCAAAAGCGGCGATTCTGTGCACGCAACGCACGTTTTGTGCCAAAACTGAGCAAAAGCGGCGATTCTGTGCAAGAAACACAGGATTTGTGCCAAAACTAAGCAAAAGCGACGATTCTGTGCACGAAACGTAGGTTTCTATCCAAAACTGAGCAAAACCGGCGATTCTGTGCACGAAACGCACGTTTTGTGCCAAAACAGAGCAAAAGCGGCGATTCTGTGCACGAAACGCACGTTTTGCGCCAAACCTGAGCAAAAGCGGCGATTCTGTGCACGACACGCACGTGTTGCGCCAAAACTGAACAAAAGCGGCGATTCTGTGCACGAAACGCACGTATTGTGCCAAAACTGAGCAAAAGCGGCGATTCTATGCTCGAAATGCACGTTTTGTGCCAAAACTGAGCATAAGCGGCGATCCTCTGCACGAAACGCAGGTTTTTATCCAAAACTGGGCAAAAGCGGCGATTCTGTGCACGAAACGCACGTTATGTGCCAAAAGGAGAAATTCGGAGCGTAAAACGCACGTTTTGTGCCAAAACTGAGCAAAAGCGGCGATTCTGTGCACGGAATGCACGTTTTGTGCCAAGAGGAGCAATTCGGTGCGTGGAACGCACGTTTTGTGCCAAAACTGAGCAAAAGCGGCGATTCTGTGCACGGAATGCACGTTTTGTGCCAAAACAGAGCAAAAGCGGCGATTCTGTGCACGAAACAGACGTTTTGTGCCAAACCTGAGCAAAAGCGGCGATTCTGTGCACGCAACGCACGTTTTGTGCCAAAACTGAGCAAAAGCGGCGATTCTGTGCACGAAACGCACGTTTTGTGCCAAACCTGAGCAAAAGCGGCGATTCTGTGCCCGCAACGCACGTTTTGTGCCAAAACTGAGCAAAAGCGGCGATTCTGTGCACGAAACACAGGATTTGTGCCAAAACTAAGCAAAAGCGACGGTTCTGTGCACGAAACGTAGGTTTCTATCCAAAACTGAGCAAAACCGGCGATTCTGTGCACGAAACGCACGTTTTATGCCATGAGGAGCAATTCGGTGCGTGGAACGCACGTTTTGTGCCAAAACTGAACAAAAGCGGCGATTCTATGCTCGAAATGCACATTTTGTGCCAAAACTGAGCAAAAGCGGCGATTCTATGCTCGAAATGCTCGTTTTGCAGCCAAAACTGAGCAAAAGCGGCGATTCTGTGCACGAAACGCACGTGTTGCGCCAAAACTGAACAAAAGCGGCGATTCTGTGCACGAAACGCACGTATTGTGCCAAAACTGAGCAAAAGCGGCGATTCTATGCTCGAAATGCACGTTTTGTGCCAAAACTGAGCATAAGCGGCGATCCTCTGCACGAAACGCAGGTTTTTATCCAAAACTGGGCAAAAGCGGCGATTCTGTGCACGAAACGCACGTTATGTGCCAAAAGGAGAAATTCGGAGCGTAAAACGCACGTTTTGTTCCAAAACTGGGCAAAAGCGGCGATTCTGTTCACGAAACGCACGTTTTGTACCAAAACTGAGCAAAAGCGGCGATTCTATGCACGAAACGCTCGTTTAGTGCCAAAACCGAGCAAAAGCGGCGATTCTGTGCTCGAAACGCACGTTTAGTTGCAAAACTGAGCAAAAACGGCGATTCTATGCACGAAACGCACGTTTTGCTGCAAAACTGAACAAAAGCGGCTATTCTGTGCACGAAACGCACGTATTGTGCCAAAACTGAGCAAAAGCGGCGATTCTATGCTCGAAATGCACGTTTTGTGCCAAAACTGAGCAAAAGCGGCGATTCTGATCACGAAACGCACGTTATGTGCCAAAAGGAGAAATTCGGAGCGTACCACGCACGTTTTGTACCAAAACAGAGTCAAAGCGGCGATTCTATGCACGAAACGGACGTTTTGTGCCAAAACTAAGCAAAAGCGGCGATTCTATGCACGAAACGCACGTATTGTGCCAAAACTGAGCAAAAGCGGCGATTCTGTGCACGAAACGCACGTGTTGCGCCAAAACTAAACAAAAGCAGCGATTCTGTGCACGAAACGCACGTATTGTGCCAAAACTGAGCAACAGCGGCGATTCTATGCTCGAAATGCACGTTTTGTGCCAAAACTGAGCAAAAGCGGCGATTCTGTTCACGAAACGCACGTCATGTGCCAAAAGGAGAATTTCGGACCGTAACACGCACGTTTTGTGCCAAAACTGAGTAAAAGCGGCGATTGTATGTACGAAACGCACGTTTTATGCCAAGAGGAGAAGTTCGGTGCGTGGAACGCACGTTTTGTGCCAAAACTGAGCAAAAACGGCGATTCTGTGCACGAAACGCTCGTTTTGTGCCTAGACTGAGCAAAAGCGGCGATTCTGTGCACGAAACGCACGTTTTGTTGCAAAACTGAGCAAAGGCGGCGATTCTGTTCACGAAACGCACGTTTTGTGCCAAAACTGAGCAAAAGCGGCGATTCTATGCACGAAAAGCACGTTTTGTGCCAAAACTGAGCAAAAGCGGTGATTCTATGCACGAAACGCTCGTTTTGTGCCTAAACTGAGCAAAAGCGGCGATTCTGTGCACGAAACGCACGTTTTGTTGCAAAACTGAGCAAAAACGGCGATTCTGTGCACGAAACGCACGTTTTGTGCCAAAACTGAGAAAAAGCGGTGATTCTATGCACGAAACGCAGGTTTCTATCCAAAACTGAGCAAAAGCGGCGATTCTATGCTCGAAATGCACGTTTTGTGCCAAAACTGAGCATAAGCGGCGATTCTCTGCACGAACCGCAGGTTTTTATCCAAAACTGAGCAAAAGCGGTGATTCTATGCACGAAACGCTCGTTTTGTGCCTAAACTGAGCAAAAGCGGCGATTCTGTGCACGAAACGCACGTTTTGTTGCAAAACTGAGCAAAAACGGCGATTCTGTGCACGAAACGCACGTTTTGTGCCAAAACTGAGCAAAAGCGGCGATTCTATGCACGAAAAGCACGTTTTGTGCCAAAACTGAGCAAAAGCGGCGATTCAATGCACGAAACGGTCGTTTTCTGCCAAAACTAAGCAGAAGCGGCGATTCTATGCACGACACGCACGTATTGTGCCAAAACTGAGCAAAAGCGGCGATTCTATGCTCGAAATACACGTTTTGTGCCAAAACTGAGCAAAAGCGGCGATTCTGTGCACGAAACGCACGTGTTGCGCCAAAACTGAACAAAAGCGGTGATTCTGTGCACGAAACGCACGTATTGTGCCAAAACTGAGCAATAGCGGCGATTCTATGCTCGAAATGCACGTTATGTGAAAAAAGGAGAAATTCGGAGCGTAAAAAGCACGTTTTGTGCCAAAACTGGGCAAAAGCGGCGATTCTATGCACGAAACACAGGATTTGGGTTAAAACTAAGCAAAAGCGACGATTCTGTGCACGAAACGCACGTTTTGTCCCAAAACTGAGCAAAAGCGGCGATTCTGAGCACGAAACGCATGTTTTGTGCCAAAACAAAGCATAAGCGGCGATTCTCTGCACGAAACGCAGGTTTTTATCCAAAACTGAGCAAAAGCGGCGATTCTGTGCACGAAACGCACGTGTTGCGCCAAAACTGAACAAAAGCGGCGATTCTGTGCACGAAACGCTCGTATTGTGCCAAAACTGAGTAAAAGCGGCGATTCTATGCTCGAAATGCACGTTTTGTGCCAAAACTGAGCATAAGCGGCGATTCTCTGCACGAAACGCAGGTTTTTATCCAAAACTGAGCAGAAGCGGCGATTCTATGCACGAAACGCACGTATTGTGCCAAAACTGAGCAAAAGCGGCGATTCTATGCTCGAAATGCACGTTTTGAACCAAAACTGAGCATAAGCGGCGGTTCTCTGCACGAAACGCAGGTTTTGTGCCAAAACTGAGCAAAAGCGGCTATTCTGTGCACGAAACGCATCTTTTGTGCCAAAACTGAGCATAAGCGGCGGTTCTCTGCACGAAACGCAGGTTTTGTGCCAAAACTGAGCAAAAGCGGCTATTCTGTGCACGAAACGCACGTATTGTGCCAAAACTGAACAAAAGCGGCGATTCTATGCTCGAAATGCACGTTTTGTGCCAAAACTGTGCAAAAGCGGCGATTCTGATCACGAAACGCACGTTTTGTGCCAAAACTGAGCAAAAGCGGCGATTCTGTGCACGAAACGCACGTTTTGTTGCAAAACTTAGCAAAAACGGCGATTCTGTGCACGAAACGCACGTTTTGTGCCAAAACTGAGCAAAAGCGGCGATTTTCTGCACGAAAAGCACGTTTTGTGACAAAACTGAGCAAAAGCGGCGATTCTGTGCACGACACGCACGTTATGTGCCAAAACTGAGCAAAAGCGGCGATTCTATGCTCGAAATGCACGTTTTGTGCCAAAACTGAGCAAAAGCGGCGATTCTGATCACGAAACGCACCTTATGTGCCAAAAGGAGAAATTCGGAGCGTACCACGCACGTTTTGTTCCAAAACAGAGTAAAAGCGGCGATTCTATGCACGAAACGGTCGTTTTGTGCCAAAACTAAGCAAAAGAGGCGATTCTATGCACGAAACGCACGTATTGTGCCAAAACTGAGCAAAAGCGGCGATTCTGTGCACGAAACGCACGTGTTGCGCCAAAACTGAACCAAAGCGGCGATTCTGTGCACGAGACGCACGTATTGTGACAAAACTGAGCAACAGCGGCGATTCTATGCTCGAAATGCACGTTTTGTGCCAAAACTGAGCAAAAGCGGCGATTCTATTCACGAAACGCACGTCATGTGCCAATAGGAGAATTTCGGACCGTAACACGCACGTTTTGTGCCAAAACTGAGTAAAGGCGGCGATTGTATGTACGAAACGCACTTTTTATGCCAAGAGGAGCAATTCGGTGCGTGGAACGCACGTTTTGTGTCAAAACTGAGCAAAAACGGCGATTCTGTGCACGAAACGCACGTATTGTGCCAAAGCTGGGCAAAAGCGGCGATTCTGTGCACGAAGCGCACGTTATGTGAAAAAAGGAGAAATTCGGAGCGTAAAACGCACGTTTTGTGCCAAAACTGGGCAAAAGCGGCGATTCTATGCACGAAACACAGGGTTTGTGTTAAAACTAAGCAAAAGCGACGATTCTGTGCACGAAACGCATGTTTTGTGCCAAAACTGAGCAAAAGCGGCGATTCTGTGCACGAAACGCACGTCCTGTGCCGCAACTGAGCAAAAGCGGCGATTCTGTGCACGAAACGCACGTTTTGTTCCAAAACTGAGCAAAAGCGGCGATTCTATGCACGAAAAGTACGTTTTGTGCCAATACAAAGCATAAGCGGCGATTCTCTGCACGAAACGCAGGTTTTTATCCAAAACTGAGCAAAAGCGGCGATTCTGTGCACGAAACGCACGTGTTGCGCCAAAACTGAACAAAAGCGTCGATTCTGTGCACGAAACGCACGTTTTGTGCCAAAACTGAGCAAAAGCGGCGATTCTGATCACGAAACGCACGTTTTGTGCCAAAACTTAGCAAAAGCGGCGATTCTATGCACGAAACACAGGATTTGTGTTAAAACTAAGCAAAAGCGACGATTCTGTGCACGAAACGCACGTTTTGTGCCAAAACTGAGCAAAAGCGGCTATTCTGTGCACGAAACGCACGTATTGTGCCAAAACTGAGCAAAAGCGGCGATTCTATGCTCAAAATGCACGTTTTGCGCCAAAACTGAGCAAAAGCGGCGATTCTGTGCACGAAACGCACGTGTTGCGCCAAAACTGAACAAAAGCGGCGATTCTGTGCTCGAAACGCACGCATTGTGCCAAAACTGAGCAATAGCGGCGATTCTGTGCACGAAACGCACGTATTGTGCCAAAACTAAGCAAAAGCGGCGATTCAATGCTCGAAATGCACGTTTTGTGCCAAAACTGAGCAAAAGCGGCGATTCTGTGCACGAAACGCACGTGTTGCGCCAAAACTGAACAAAAGCGGCGATTCTGTGCACGAAACGCACGTGTTGCGTCAAAACTGAACAAAAGCGGCGATTCTGTGCACGAAACGCACGTTTTGTGCCAAAACTGAGCAAAAGCGGTGATTCTATGCACGAAACGCTCGTTTTGTGCCTAAACTGAGCAAAAGCGGCGATTCTGTGCACGAAACGCACGTTTTGTTGCAAAACTGAGCAAAAACGGCGATTCTGTGCACGAAACGCACGTTTTGTGCCAAAACTGAGCAAAAGCGGTGATTCTATGCACGAAACGCAGGTTTTTATCCAAAACTGAGCAAAAGCGGCGATTCTATGCTCGAAATGCACGTTTTGTGCCAAAACTGAGCATAAGCGGCGATTCTCTGCACGAAACGCAGGTTTTTATCCAAAACTGAGCAAAAGCGGCGATTCTATGCTCGAAATGCACGTTTTGTGCCAAAACTGAGCATAAGCGGCGATTCTCTGCACGAAACGCAGGTTTTTATCCAAAACTGAGCAAAAGCGGCGATTCTATGCACGAAACGCACGTATTGTGCCAAAACTGAGCAAAAGCGGCGATTCTGTGCACGAAACGCACGTTTTGTGCCAAAACTGAGCAAAAGCGGTGATTCTATGCACGAAACGCTCGTTTTGTGCCTAAACTGAGCAAAAGCGGCGATTCTGTGCACGAAACGCACGTTTTGTTGCAAAACTGAGCAAAAACGGCGATTCTGTGCACGAAACGCACGTTTTGTGCCAAAACTGAGCAAAAGCGGCGATTCTATGCACGAAAAGCACGTTTTGTGCCAAAACTGAGCAAAAGCGGCGATTCAATGCACGAAACGGTCGTTTTCTGCCAAAACTAAGCAGAAGCGGCGATTCTATGCACGAAAAGCACGTTTTGTGCCAAAACTGAGCAAAAGCGGCGATTCAATGCACGAAACGGTCGTTTTCTGCCAAAACTAAGCAGAAGCGGCGATTCTATGCACGACACGCACGTATTGTGCCAAAACTGAGCAAAAGCGGCGATTCTATGCTCGAAATACACGTTTTGTGCCAAAACTGAGCAAAAGCGGCGATTCTGTGCACGAAACGCACGTGTTGCGCCAAAACTGAACAAAAGCGGTGATTCTGTGCACGAAACGCACGTATTGTGCCAAAACTGAGCAATAGCGGCGATTCTATGCTCGAAATGCACGTTATGTGAAAAAAGGAGAAATTCGGAGCGTAAAAAGCACGTTTTGTGCCAAAACTGGGCAAAAGCGGCGATTCTATGCACGAAACACAGGATTTGGGTTAAAACTAAGCAAAAGCGACGATTCTGTGCACGAAACGCACGTTTTGTCCCAAAACCTAGCAAAAGCGGCGATTCTGAGCACGAAACGCATGTTTTGTGCCAAAACAAAGCATAAGCGGCGATTCTCTGCACGAAACGCAGGTTTTTATCCAAAACTGAGCAAAAGCGGCGATTCTGTGCACGAAACGCACGTGTTGCGCCAAAACTGAACAAAAGCGGCGATTGTGTGCACGAAACGCACGTATTGTGCCAAAACTGAGTAAAAGCGGCGATTCTATGCTCGAAATGCACGTTTTGTGCCAAAACTGAGCATAAGCGGCGATTCTCTGCACGAAACGCAGGTTTTTATCCAAAACTGAGCAGAAGCGGCGATTCTATGCACGAAACGCACGTATTGTGCCAAAACTGAGCAAAAGCGGCGATTCTATGCTCGAAATGCACGTTTTGAACCAAAACTGAGCATAAGCGGCGGTTCTCTGCACGAAACGCAGGTTTTGTGCCAAAACTGAGCAAAAGCGGCTATTCTGTGCACGAAACGCACCTTTTGTGCCAAAACTGAGCATAAGCGGCGGTTCTCTGCACGAAACGCAGGTTTTGTGCCAAAACTGAGCAAAAGCGGCTATTCTGTGCACGAAACGCACGTATTGTGCCAAAACTGAGCAAAAGCGGCGATTCTATGCACGAAAAGTACGTTTTGTGCCAATACAAAGCATAAGCGGCGATTCTCTGCACGAAACGCAGGTTTTTATACAAAACTGAGCAAAAGCGGCGATTCTGTGCACGAAACGCACGTGTTGCGCCAAAACTGAACAAAAGCGGCGATTCTGTGCACGAAACGCACGTTTTGTGCCAAAACTGAGCAAAAGCGGCGATTCTGATCACGAAACGCACGTTTTGTGCCAAAACTTAGCAAAAGCGGCGATTCTATGCACGAAACACAGGATTTGTGTTAAAACTAAGCAAAAGCGAGGATCTGTGCACGAAACGCACGTTTTGTGCCAAAACTGAGCAAAAGCGGCTATTCTGTGCACGAAACGCACGTATTGTGCCAAAACTGAGCAAAAGCGGCGATTCTATGCTCAAAATGCACGTTTTGTGCCAAAACTGAGCAAAAGCGGCGATTCTGTGCACGAAACGCACGTGTTGCGCCAAAACTGAACAAAAGCGGCGATTCTGTGCTCGAAACGCACGCATTGTGCCAAAACTGAGCAATAGCGGCGATTCTGTGCACGAAACGCACGTATTGTGCCAAAACTAAGCAAAAGCGGCGATTCAATGCTCGAAATGCACGTTTTGTGCCAAAACTGAGCAAAAGCGGCGATTCTGTGCACGAAACGCACGTGTTGCGCCAAAACTGAACAAAAGCGGCGATTCTGTGCACGAAACGCACGTGTTGCGTCAAAACTGAACAAAAGCGGCGATTCTGTGCACGAAACGCACGTTTTGTGCCAAAACTGAGCAAAAGCGGTGATTCTATGCACGAAACGCTCGTTTTGTGCCTAAACTGAGCAAAAGCGGCGATTCTGTGCACGAAACGCACGTTTTGTTGCAAAACTGAGCAAAAACGGCGATTCTGTGCACGAAACGCACGTTTTGTGCCAAAACTGAGCAAAAGCGGTGATTCTATGCACGAAACGCAGGTTTTTATCCAAAACTGAGCAAAAGCGGCGATTCTATGCTCGAAATGCACGTTTTGTGCCAAAACTGAGCATAAGCGGCGATTCTCTGCACGAAACGCAGGTTTTTATCCAAAACTGAGCAAAAGCGGCGATTCTATGCTCGAAATGCACGTTTTGTGCCAAAACTGAGCATAAGCGGCGATTCTCTGCACGAAACGCAGGTTTTTATCCAAAACTGAGCAAAAGCGGCGATTCTATGCACGAAACGCACGTATTGTGCCAAAACTGAGCAAAAGCGGCGATTCTGTGCACGAAACGCACGTTTTGTGCCAAAACTGAGCAAAAGCGGTGATTCTATGCACGAAACGCTCGTTTTGTGCCTAAACTGAGCAAAAGCGGCGATTCTGTGCACGAAACGCACGTTTTGTTGCAAAACTGAGCAAAAACGGCGATTCTGTGCACGAAACGCACGTTTTGTGCCAAAACTGAGCAAAAGCGGCGATTCTATGCACGAAAAGCACGTTTTGTGCCAAAACTGAGCAAAAGCGGCGATTCAATGCACGAAACGGTCGTTTTCTGCCAAAACTAAGCAGAAGCGGCGATTCTATGCACGAAAAGCACGTTTTGTGCCAAAACTGAGCAAAAGCGGCGATTCAATGCACGAAACGGTCGTTTTCTGCCAAAACTAAGCAGAAGCGGCGATTCTATGCACGACACGCACGTATTGTGCCAAAACTGAGCAAAAGCGGCGATTCTATGCTCGAAATACACGTTTTGTGCCAAAACTGTGCAAAAGCGGCGATTCTGTGCACGAAACGCACGTGTTGCGCCAAAACTGAACAAAAGCGGTGATTCTGTGCACGAAACGCACGTATTGTGCCAAAACTGAGCAATAGCGGCGATTCTATGCTCGAAATGCACGTTATGTGAAAAAAGGAGAAATTCGGAGCGTAAAAAGCACGTTTTGTGCCAAAACTGGGCAAAAGCGGCGATTCTATGCACGAAACACAGGATTTGGGTTAAAACTAAGCAAAAGCGACGATTCTGTGCACGAAACGCACGTTTTGTCCCAAAACTGAGCAAAAGCGGCGATTCTGAGCACGAAACGCATGTTTTGTGCCAAAACAAAGCATAAGCGGCGATTCTCTGCACGAAACGCAGGTTTTTATCCAAAACTGAGCAAAAGCGGCGATTCTGTGCACGAAACGCACGTGTTGCGCCAAAACTGAACAAAAGCGGCGATTGTGTGCACGAAACGCACGTATTGTGCCAAAACTGAGTAAAAGCGGCGATTCTATGCTCGAAATGCACGTTTTGTGCCAAAACTGAGCATAAGCGGCGATTCTCTGCACGAAACGCAGGTTTTTATCCAAAACTGAGCAGAAGCGGCGATTCTATGCACGAAACGCACGTATTGTGCCAAAACTGAGCAAAAGCGGCGATTCTATGCTCGAAATGCACGTTTTGAACCAAAACTGAGCATAAGCGGCGGTTCTCTGCACGAAACGCAGGTTTTGTGCCAAAACTGAGCAAAAGCGGCTATTCTGTGCACGAAACGCACCTTTTGTGCCAAAACTGAGCATAAGCGGCGGTTCTCTGCACGAAACGCAGGTTTTGTGCCAAAACTGAGCAAAAGCGGCTATTCTGTGCACGAAACGCACGTATTGTGCCAAAACTGAGCAAAAGCGGCGATTCTATGCACGAAAAGTACGTTTTGTGCCAGTACAAAGCATAAGCGGCGATTCTCTGCACGAAACGCAGGTTTTTATCCAAAACTGAGCAAAAGCGGCGATTCTGTGCACGAAACGCACGTGTTGCGCCAAAACTGAACAAAAGCGGCGATTCTGTGCACGAAACGCACGTGTTGCGTCAAAACTGAACAAAAGCGGCGATTCTGTGCACGAAACGCACGGTTTGTGCCAAAACTGAGCAAACGCGGCGATTTTATGCACGAAACGCACGTTTATTGCCAAAACTGAGCAAAAGCGGCGATTCTGTGCACGAAACGCACGTTTTGTTCCAAAACTGAGCAAAAGCGGCGATTCTATGCACGAAAAGCACGTTTTGTGCCAAACCAAAGCATAAGCGGCGATTCTCTGCACGAAACGCAGGTTTTTATCCAAAACTGAGCAAAAGCGGCGATTCTGATCACGAAACGCACGTTATGTGCCAAAAGGAGAAATTCGGAGCGCACCACGCACGTTTTGAGCCAAAACAGAGTAAAAGCGGCGATTCTATGCACGAAACGGTCGTTTTGTGCCAGAAGGAGCAATACGGTCCGCGAAACGCACGTTTTGTCGAAAAACTGTGCAAAAGCGGTGATTCTGTGCACGAAACGCACGTTCTGTGCAAGAACAGAGCAAAAGCGGCGATTCTATGCAGGAAACGATCGTAATGTGCCAAAACTGAGGAAAAGCCGCGATTCTGTGCACGAAACGCACGTTTTATTGTAAAACTGAGCGATAGCGGAGATTCTGTGCACGAAACGCACGTTTTATACCAAGAGGAGCAATTCGGTGCGTGGAACGCACATTTTGTGCCAAAACTGAGCAAAAGCGGCGATTCTGTGCACGAAACGCACGTTTTGTGCTAAAACTGAGCAAAAGCGGCGATTCTGGGCACGAAACACGGGATTTGTGCCAAAACTGAGCAAAAGCGGCGATTCTGTGCACGAAACGCACGTTTGGTGCCAGAAGGAGCAATTGGGTGCGTGAAACGCACGTTTTGTACCAAAGCTGAGCAAAAGCGGCGACTCTGTGCACGAAACGCACGTTTTGTGCTGAAACTGATCAAAAGCGGCGATTCTGCTCACGAAACACGGGATTTGTGCCAAAACTGAGCAAAAGCGGCGATTCTGTGCACGAAACGCACGTTTTGTGCCAAAACTGAGCAAAAGCAGCGATTCTGTGCACGAAACGCACGCATTGTGCCAAAACTGAGCAAAAGCGGCGTTTATATGCACGAAACGCACATTTATTGCCAAAAAAAAATTAAAAAAAAAAATACAACCGACTTCGAAATGCACTAAAAAGGACGAAATAATATTAATTTATATTTCGGGGACGGCGCAAAATTAAAGATTTTATTAATGAAAGATGTTGCTAATGTGATAATATGTAAAAGGATCAAAGAATTTTGACAATTTACAATGTAGAAAATTTTTAATTTTGCGCCGTCTCCGAAATATAAATTAATATTATTTCGTCCTTTTTAGTGCATTTCGAAGTTGGTTGTATTTTTTTTTTTTAATTTTTTTATTTCACATTTTTTAGTGGCGATCGGAACTTTCCTTGAAGAGTTCAACAAAGGGTTGGGAAGGGAAGGGCTGGGAGGTGAAGGGAATGTTGCAAATGGGATGATCGTGGAAACATCTCCGGTCGCAAAATGTAATACTAGGCTTCATCGATATTAGGCAGATTATACGTGCAATAGTACGGTTTTTACAATAAACGTTGGAAAAAACGAAAAAATGTATAATATTGTTGCGCCGGGGAGAATTACTCGATGACGAACTCATACTTTTATAAAAGTAACTCGGCACTATATAACGAATTTATTTACAAGGGGGAAGGAGACTTTGTACAATAGTAAAGGTTTCTCGTATCGCGAGAACACGTCCGTATTTGACAGGTCGTCGTATTCGACTCTTCGAATATTTGCCGGTTTCTTGATAGCAACCGGAAGCTCGAATGCTCGCTTCCGCTCGCTCTTCGGGGCAGCTTCACATCGTTGCGGAACATCTTCACGCTGTCGCAACGATGCAGCTTCGTGGCATTGCGCGGCACCTTCACGCCGTCGCAACACTGCTCCCTTCTCTTCAAAGAGCGGTCGTCCCGACCGCGGCAAATTCAGTTCAGTCAGCGAACTTCAACCTGCACCTTCTTAACCTCCAAGCTGTCGAACTCGTACACCTCTGTCTGTAAAGGAAGTAAACTAACAGACCAAAACATTTACCTGAGTGGCCTTTATCAGACAGTTAGCGCCTTGACATTTGTCCGCCGTCTCAAGGAAAACCACTCAAAAACCTTGAGCAAGACGCCGGTGTTTTCTTCCTTTAACCTAGTTAAGGAATTCCTCTAGATGGACCTGATCTTGATAACATCTTCGAGGAAAAGGATGTCCTGACTGTTCCTCGCCCTTCCACTTGATTCTTGTGACTTGCGCACTTCTTTCTTGAGGACTTCCCGGATGTGGATCCTCCCAGCCTCACGGAACAACTCTCCTAGGGATGTTCCCCCAATCACCAAGGAGAATTTCCTCAATGACTGGTTGTGTGGAACATACCACAAATTCGCAGTCCGACCGCCAGAACCCTATCGAAATAGAGCAGTGACTGAGGGGCGACCCTCCGAAGAGAATCGCACTTCCTCGGCCGTTTAGACTCGCGAAGAAGGAGAGTCTACCGCAGCCAGTAAGTAATCCCCACCCTAGCCTTCTGCGACGAGGCGTCCTCTTCTTGGGCGAAGATGTCGGACATTTCCCTCAACTAATTTTCGCTCCCCTTCTCGAAGCAGTTTCCCCGTGAATCGTACCGAGCGAGTCGATTCACGTGTACGACCTTTGGTTTGGATTTCGGAGAACGAACTATTCGATAAATTAACTCGTTGAGCCGGTTCTTCACTACGTAGGGTCCTTCCCAGTCGAATTGAAGCTTCGGACATCTTCCTTTCGTTCTCCGAGGGTTGTATAGCCAAACCTGTTCTCCAGGAGCAAAGGAAATTAATCTCGAGAAAGAATCGTACCAAGCCTTCGTCTTCTCTACACAAATTTGCATTCGATGGCGGACAAATTTGTGTACTTCAATGATTCTTTCTCTCACGTCTTTTACATAATCTTCTTCCTCCTTCTGTTCAGCGGGATCAATCCCTCTTAACAAATTCATTGGCAGTCGGAGTTCTCGTCCCATAAGAACCATTGATGGAGTATATTGAGTAACTTCATGCCGAGAAGAACGGTAGGCCATCAAAAACGTTGGTATCCACTCGTCCCAGTCCCTTTGATGTTCTGCAACATACTGAGACAAGTACTGCAACAAGGTTCGGATCATCCGCTCTACAAGTCCATCCGACTGAGGGTGCAGCGGAGTTGTCCTTGTCTTCTTTATCCCTAGGAGCTTCATCAACTCCTTGAAGATATTAGATTCAAAACTCCGCCCCTGATCAGAGTGTAACTCCAACGGAACTCCATAACGGCTAATCACCTCCTTCAGCAGAGCTTTGGAAATCGTCGTCGCTTGCTGGTTAGGAAGTGGCATCACCTCCGGCCACTTTGTAAAATAATCCACGACAACCAGCGCGTACTTGTTACCAGCCGAAGACCTTGGTAAGGGACCCACAACGTCGAGCGCTATCCTCTCAAAAGGTGCCCCAACGTTGTAAACCTTCATGGTTCCTCTTCCCTTCTCCACAGGTCCTTTCCTCGCTGTACATTGATGACATCGACGACACCAGTCTTCTACATCTCTTCGGTGATTAAGCCAATAAAAACCTTGTCGGACCTTCTCCAACGTCTTCTTCACTCCAAAATGACCTCCAGCAGGCGCATCGTGGCAATCCCGTAATACTTCTTCGACTTTACTCTCTGGGACTACCACCAATTTCGAGGCTTTCGCCCCGTCTACAGACTCCCATCTTCGAAGTAGTAGACCTTGATCCACTTCCAATGAATCCCAAATGGACCAGAGGTACTTCGCTTCGGAAGAGAGAGAGGAAACCTCTTGCCACGTCGGTTTATTCTCTTCAATTTTTCGTAGACGGATAAATTTAAGATTCTCATCCTGTTCTTGAGCACAAATCCAATTTTCCATTCCAGCTGAGCGACATATGGTCCTTAAGATCTTCGGTTCTTCTCCAGCATCCCTTTCTTCAAGTCGCGAGCAACGCTTGCATTGGGAAGTTTCGCAGGGTCTTCTAGAGAGGCTGTCCGCATTCCCGTGATTCTTTCCCTCTCGATGTTTTATCTCGAATTCGTATTGCTGAAGACGCTCTATCCATCTTGCAATCTGTCCCTCAGGATTCTTGAATGAGAGGAGCCATCTTAGCGAAGCATGATCCGTCCTCACTAAGAATTGGCGACCATAGAGGTAATGATGGAAATGCTCTATGGATTTTACAATGGCTAAGAGTTCTCTCCTTGTCACGCAATAATTTCTTTCCGCCTGTCCCAGCATCTTCGAAAAATAGGCGATCACTTTCTCTTGTCCACCTTGAACCTGGGAGAGGACTGCTCCAATTGCGTCATTCGATGCATCGGTGTCTAGGATGAAATCCGCATCGAGTGATGGATAAGCCAAGATAGGGGACCTCGCAAGATGCGTCTTCAACTCTTCAAAAACCTTTTGACATTCTTCCGTCCATCGAAAAGAAACCTTTCCTTCGGTCAAACGATGTAACGGTTTTGCGATTGACGAGAAATTACGGACAAACTTCCTGTAATACGTGCAAAGCCCCAGGAAACTCCGCAGCTCCGTCTTGTTCTTCGGCACTGGCCAGTCTTGAACCGCGGTAATCTTCTCGGGATCAGTCCTCACTCCTCTTTCGGAGACTATGTGCCCTAGATACTTCACCTCGCGGCAAAAGAAGTTACATTTCTTCGGGCTCATGATTAATTTCGCGCGGCGGAGACGGGTGAAAATTCTCCTCAAATTTTCTATTTCTCCTTCAAAACTCTTTCCGAAGATTATTATGTCGTCCAGATACACAAGACAGATTTTCCAATTACAATCAGCCAAAACTGTATCCATTAGACGTTCAAACGTAGCGGGAGCGTTGCAGAGTCCGAATGGCATTACCTTGAACTGCCAAAGTCCGGTCCCGACACAAAACGCAGTTTTCTCCTTGTCCTCTTCATCCACTGCGATTTGCCAGTAACCGCTCTGCAAGTCTATGGTCGAGAACCAGGTTGAGCCAACCAAAGCGTCCAACGTGTCCTCGATCCTCGGGAGTGGATAGGAATCCTTCTTAGTGATTACGTTCAGTCGACGATAATCTACACAGAATCTGATGTTCCCATCCTTCTTCTTCACCAAAACAATTGGTGAAGACCACGGGCTATTTGACCTTTCAATGACTCCTTGCTCCTCCATCTTCACAAGCATCTCCTCGACCTCACTCCGACGATGAAGAGGTAATCGCCGTGGTGGTTGTTTGATTGGAGGATGGTCCCCAGTATCGATCTTATGTCGAACAATATCGCATCTTCCGACTTGATCAGGGTTGCTTGCGAAAACGTCTTGATACTCAATCAATAATCCTCGGAATTCATTTCTCTGTTCATCAGACAGGCAGACACAGCAGCGCTTGTAGAGGTCTTGAAGATGATCAGGAACGGAAATGTGCTCTTCCTTTCCTATCAAAGCTGAAACCTTTTCTTCAAAACGTTTCCTCTTCAAGTCGGTGTCCTCGTGTCCGTGAATCCGAAGCTTGTTCAGAAGGAAATCTAATTGACACGAATGTTTTTGTAGGAAATCTGTCCCCAAAATGCATTCTTCGACCATGTCAATCAGAAGAAAATCCTCTTCAGTCTCCAGGGTACCGATCTTCACCGAAAAGCGCTGTCTTCCATGGATCGGTAGCCTTTCTCCAGAGACCGAATACAGACAAATCTTTTCCTTCACACCCGCCGCGCGAAATTGACTGCCCTCGTCGAACTTCTTCAAGTTTACTGATGAACCCGTGTCGATGATAAGGTTCGCCTTACGTCCATCGATGTATCCTTCGACATGTGTACAATCTTCAGTCAGACGAATTTTCCGCACGACGGGGGTAGAAGGGAAAGAAGCCGAAGGTTCCCCCTCTACGTCGACTTCTTCCCGTTTCCCTTCTTCCTCTGCTCGGTGGTTTTACGCCTAGGACAGTCTCGCTGGAGATGTCCGGCTTCTCCACAGCTCCAACACGAAGGTCGCCGTTTCACGGGTTCGTCCGTCTGGTTTCCGTCGGGAACTCTTCTTTTTCGCGAGTTCCTCTCAAAATGGGAAACAGGTTTAAATTTCGGTCCATTCTGATCGTCGGCGTTTGTAACGGACTCGATGGCTTCAATCTCCAGGGCCCTGATAACAGCTGCCCTGAGAGACACGAAACCACCGAGCCTCAAACTCCGCTTCATTTCTTCGTTGGCCAACGAGGACACGAATTGGGAGGCCGCGAGCTTGTCTCTGGTTTCGTAGGGACATTCACTGAATGCGCTCTGTGCCAGCCTCTCAATCTCAGTAGCCAACTCTGAAATGGACTGCCCTCTCTGTTGCTTATAATTTTGAAACACCGTGTAATTTAAATTAGAAAAATTTTTAGTTCCATAACGGAACTCCAAAGCCGAAATCAGTTCTTCGAAATTATTCCGCTTTTCAACGGATAGAGCAGTCAAAATGCTTCGCGCCGGTCCCTCCAAAGACGAGACCAAGGCCAAAGCTCTCCTTGGTCCGTCCCAACCATTTTCCGTCGCAATTGCTTCAAACTGGATTTTATATTCCTCCCAGCGAGTCTTCCCATCAAAAACTGGCGGCCTCAGGACGTATCCTAAATCGGATTCGCCCCGAGTCGCTTCACTCACCAGTCGAGGAGGAAACGGCCGCGAAATAGGAGGAACCACGAGCCCCGAAGAAACGCAACTATTTACACGGGCGGACTCGCGTTCCTCATCGCGGTGGTCGGAGCTACGAGGGTGTGAAAGAGAGGAAAATTTTTCCGATAGGACCTGATACTGTCTCTCAATCGTCCCGAATCTCTCTTCCAGAGCAGCTTCCTTGGCCGAAACAGCTGTCCTCTCTGCAGCCTGTCTCTCCTCAGCCCGCGTCCGTTCCTGCTCCCATCTGGCCTCGAACATCCGCTGCTGCTCCTGGAATTGCGTGGAGATACTTCGCTGCAAGTTCTCGAACAGAGACTCCAGCGAAGAAGGGACCACTCCCTCGGCGGTAGAAGAACGGGTCTGCATCCCACTTCTGACACCAGTGTTGCGCCGGGGAGAATTACTCGATGACGAACTCATACTTTTATAAAAGTAACTCGGCACTATATAACGAATTTATTTACAAGGGGGAAGGAGACTTTGTACAATAGTAAAGGTTTCTCGTATCGCGAGAACACGTCCGTATTTGACAGGTCGTCGTATTCGACTCTTCGAATATTTGCCGGTTTCTTGATAGCAACCGGAAGCTCGAATGCTCGCTTCCGCTCGCTCTTCGGGGCAGCTTCACATCGTTGCGGAACATCTTCACGCTGTCGCAACGATGCAGCTTCGTGGCATTGCGCGGCACCTTCACGCCGTCGCAACAATATGTTTGTTGCCAGACCAACTGGAGGTCATACTCTACAAGATCCAACAAGTTTCGATACGATTTGTCAATCCATCATGGAGCAATCGGTGACCATACATGACGTGGACGAAACAATACTCTTCTATGCAATAAAAACGTGGTACACGATGATAAAATGCAAAATGTTTTTTATACGGGACCAACTGGGAGGCATACCCTACAAGATACGAAAAATTTCGTTCCGATTGGTCAATCCATCTCGGAGCAATCGCCGGACATACATGACGCTGACGAAACGGTACTCTTTGATTTGTAGTAATTTATAATAAAACATGATAAAACACGGTAACCAATGTTAAAATAAAAAATGTATTTTATCCCGTTTCTAGTGGGGGTCATAGCCTACAAGATGAAAAAGGTTTTGTTCGGATTGGTCCATCCATCTCGGCGCAATCGGTGGCCAAACCTAGCATGTACAAAACTGCGCTTTTGCAATAAAAAAGGGGTAAAGAATGAAAAAATGCAAAATGTTTTTGTTACGGGACCAACTGGGAGTCATACCCTACAACATGTAAAAGGTCTCATCCCGATTGGCCCAGCCATCTCGGCGTAATCGGCGGACATACATAAAAAAAAAAATATATACTGATCGAATTGAGTAACCTCCTCCTTTTCGAAGTCGGTTAAAAACTGAGCAAAAGCGGCGATTCTGTGCACGAAACGCACGTTTTGTGCCAAAACTGAGCAAAAGCGGCGATTCTGTACACGAAACGCACGTGTTGCGTCAAAACTGAACAAAAGCGGCGATTCTGCGCACGAAAAGCACGGTATGTGCCAAAACTGAGCAAAAGCGGCGATTTTATGCACGAAACGCACGTTTATTGCCAAAACTGAGCAAAAGCGGCGATTCTGTGCACGAAACGCACGTATTGTGCCAGAACTGAGCAAAATCGGCGATTCTATGCTCGAAATGCACGTTTTGGGCCAAAACTGAGCAAAAGCGGCGTTTCTGTGCACGAAACGCACGTGTTGCGCCAAAACAGAACAAAGGCGGCGATTCTGTGCACGAAACGCACGCATTGTGCCAAAACTGAGCAAAAGCGGCGATTCTGTGCACGAAACGCACGTTTTGTGCCAAAACTGGGCAAAAGCGGCGATTTTATGCACGAAACGCACGTTTTATGCCAAGTTGAGCAATTCGGTGAGTGGAACGCACGTTTTGTGCCAAAACTGAGCAAAAGCGGCGATTCTGTGCACGAAACGCACGTTTTGTGCCAGACCTGAGCATAAGCGGCGATTCTGTGCACGAAACGCAGGTTTTGATCCAAATCTGAGCAAAAGCGAAGATTCTGTGCACGAAACTCAAGTTTTATTCCAAGAGGAGCAATTCGGTGCGTGGAACGCACGTTTTGTGCCAAATCTGAGCAAAAGCGGCGATTCTGTGCACGAAACGCACGTTTTGTTGCAAAAGGAGCAATTCGGTGCTTGAAACGCTTGTTTTGTGCGAAAACCAAGCAAAAGCATCGATTCTGTGTACGAAACGCACGTTTTGTGGCATAGCTGAGTTAAAGCAACTATTCTGTGCACGAAACGCACGTTTTGTGCCACAACTGAACAAAAGCGGCGATTCTGTGCACGAAACGCACGTTTTGTGCCAAAACTGAGTAAAAGCGGCCATTCTGTGCACGAAACGCACGATTTGTGCCAAAACTGAGACAAAAGCGGCGATTCTGTGCACGAAGTGCACGTTTTGTGTGAAATCCCAGCACAAGCATCGATTCTGTGCACGAAACGCACGTTTTGTGGCATAGCTGAGTAAAAGCAGCTATTCTGTGCACGAAACACACGTTTTGTGCCACAACTGAACAAAAGCGGCGATTCTGTGCACGAAACGCCCGTTTTGCGCCACAAGGAGCAATTCGGTGCGTGAAACGCACGTTTTGTGCCAAAACGGAGCAAAAGCTGCGATTCTGTGCACGAAACGCCCGTTTTGCGCCACAAGGAGCAATGCTGTGCACGAAAGTCACGTTTTGTGCCATAACTGAGCAAAAGCAGCTACTCTGTGGAAGAAACGCACGTTTTGTGCCACAACTGAGCAAAAGCGGCGATTCTGAGCACGAAACGCACGTTTTGTGCCAAAACTGAGCAAAAGCGGCGATTCTGTGCACGAAACACACGTTCTGTGGCAAAAGGAGCAGTTCGGTGTGTGAAACGCACGTTTTGTGCCAAAACTGAGCAAAAGCGGCGATTCTGTGCACAAAACACACGTTCTGTGCCACAACTGAGCAAAAGCGGCGATTCTGTGCACGAAACACACGTTCTGTGGCAAAAGGAGCAGTTCGGTGTGTGAAACGCACGTTTTGTGCCAAAACGGAGCAAAAGCGGCGATTCTGTGCACGAAACGCCCGTTTTGATCCAAAAGGAGCAATTCGGTGCCTGAAACGCACGCTTTGTGCCAAAACGGAGAAAAAGCGGCGATTCTGTACACGAAACGCACGTTTTGATGCAGAACTGAGCAAAAGCGGCGATTCTGTGCACGTAACGCTCGTTTTGAGAGAAAACTGAGCAAAATCGGCGATTCTGTGCACGAAACGCACGTTTTGTGCCAAAACTGAGCAAAAGCCGCGTTTCTGTGCACGTAGCCCCCGTTTTGTTGCAAAACTGTGCAAAAGCGGCGATTCAGTGCACGAAACGCTCATTTTAAGCCAAAACTCAGCAAAAGCGGAATTTCTGTGCACGAACCGCACGTTTTGTGCCAAAACCGAGCAAAAGCGGCGATTCTGTGCATGAAACGCACGTTTTGTGGCAGAAGGAGCAGTTCTGTGCACGTAACGCTCGTATTGAGCAATAACTGAGCAAAAGCGGCGATTCTGTGCGCGAAACGCACGTTTTGTGCCAAAACTGAGCAAAAGCAGCGATTCTGTGCATGAAACGCACGTTTTGTGGCAGAAGGAGCAATTCGGTGCACGAAACGCACGTTTTGATCCAAAACTGAGCAAAAGCGGCGATTCTGTGCACGAAACGCTCGCTTTGAGCCAAAAGTGAGCAAAAGCGGCGATTGTGTGCACGAAACGCACGTTTTGTGATAAAACTGAGCAGAACCAACGATTCTGTGCATGACACGCACATTTTATGCCAAAACTGAGCAAAAGCGGCGATTCTGTGCACGAAACGCACGTTTTGTGCCAAAAGGAGCAATTCGGTGTGTGAAACGCACGTTTTGTGCCAAAACTGAGCAAAAGCGGCGATTCTGTGCACGAAACGCTCGTTTTTAGCCAATACTGAGCAAAAGCGGCGATTCTGTGCACGAAACGCTCGTTTTTAGACAATACTGAGCAAAAGCGGCGATTCTGTGCACGAAACGCACGTTTTGATCCAAAACTGAGTAAAAGCGGCGATTCTGTGCGCGAAACGCTCGTTTTGATCCAAAACTGAGCAAAAGCGGCGATTCTGTGCACGAAACGCTCGCTTTGATCCAAAAGTGAGCAAAAGCGGCGATTCTGTGCACGAAACGCACGTTTTGTGCCAAAACTGAGCAAAAGCAGCGATTCTGTGCATGAAACGCACGTTTTGTGGCAGAAGGAGCAATTCGGTGCACGAAACGCACGTTTTGTGCCAAAACTGAGCAAAAGCGGCGATTCTGTGCACGAAACGCTCGTTTTTAGCCAATACTGAGCAAAAGCGGTGATTCTGTGCACGAAACGCACGTTTTGATCCAAAACTGAGTAAAAGCGGCGATTCTGTGCGCGAAACGCTCGTTTTGATCCAAAACTGAGCAAAAGCGGCAATTCTGTGCACGAAACGCTCGCTTTGAGCCAAAAGTGAGCAAAAGCGGCGATTCTGTGCACGAAACGCACGTTTTGTGATAAAACTGAGCAGAACCAACGATTCTGTGCATGACACGCACAGTTTATGCCAAAACTGAGCAAAAGCGGCGATTCTGTGCACGAAACGCACGTTTTGTGCCAAAAGGAGCAATTCGGTGTGTGAAACGCACGTTTTGTGCCAAAACGGAGTAAAAGCGGCGATTCTGTGCACGAAACGCTCGTTTTTAGCCAATACTGAGCAAAAGCGGTGATTCTGTGCACGAAACGCACGTTTTGATCCAAAACTGAGTAAAAGCGGCGATTTTGTGCGCGAAACGCACGTTTTGTGCCAAAACTGAGCAAAAGCAGCGATTCTGTGCATGAAACGCACGTTTTGTGGCAGAAGGAGCAATTCGGTGCACGAAACGCACGTTTTGATCCAAAACTGAGCAAAAGCGGCGATTCTGTGCACGAAACGCTCGCTTTGAGCCAAAAGTGAGCAAAAGCGGCGATTGTGTGCACGAAACGCACGTTTTGTGATAAAACTGAGCAGAACCAACGATTCTGTGCATGACACGCACATTTTATGCCAAAACTGAGCAAAAGCGGCGATTCTGTGCACGAAACGCACGTTTTGTGCCAAAAGGAGCAATTCGGTGTGTGGAACGCACGTTTTGTGCCAAAACTGAGCAAAAGCGGCGATTCTGTGCACGAAACGCTCGTTTTTAGCCAATACTGAGCAAAAGCGGCGATTCTGTGCACGAAACGCTCGTTTTTAGACAATACTGAGCAAAAGCGGCGATTCTGTGCACGAAACGCACGTTTTGATCCAAAACTGAGTAAAAGCGGCGATTCTGTGCGCGAAACGCTCGTTTTGATCCAAAACTGAGCAAAAGCGGCGATTCTGTGCACGAAACGCTCGCTTTGATCCAAAAGTGAGCAAAAGCGGCGATTCTGTGCACGAAACGCACGTTTTGTGCCAAAACTGAGCAAAAGCAGCGATTCTGTGCATGAAACGCACGTTTTGTGGCAGAAGGAGCAATTCGGTGCACGAAACGCACGTTTTGTGCCAAAACTGAGCAAAAGCGGCGATTCTGTGCACGAAACGCTCGTTTTTAGCCAATACTGAGCAAAAGCGGTGATTCTGTGCACGAAACGCACGTTTTGATCCAAAACTGAGTAAAAGCGGCGATTCTGTGCGCGAAACGCTCGTTTTGATCCAAAACTGAGCAAAAGCGGCAATTCTGTGCACGAAACGCTCGCTTTGAGCCAAAAGTGAGCAAAAGCGGCGATTCTGTGCACGAAACGCACGTTTTGTGATAAAACTGAGCAGAACCAACGATTCTGTGCATGACACGCACAGTTTATGCCAAAACTGAGCAAAAGCGGCGATTCTGTGCACGAAACGCACGTTTTGTGCCAAAAGGAGCAATTCGGTGTGTGAAACGCACGTTTTGTGCCAAAACGGAGTAAAAGCGGCGATTCTGTGCGCGAAACGCTAGTTTTGATCCAAAACTGAGCAAAAGCGGCAATTCTGTGCACGAAACGCTCGCATTGAGCCAAAAGTGAGCAAAAGCGGCGATTCTGTGCACGAAACGCACGTTTTGTGATAAAACTGAGCAAAACCAACGATTCTGTGCATGACACGCACGTTTTATGCCAAAACTGAGCAAAAGCGGCGATTCTGTGCATGAAAGGCACGTTTTGTGGCTGAGGGAGCAGTTCTGTGCACGTAACGATCGTTTTGAGCCAAAACTGAGCTAAAGCGGCGATTCTGTGCGCGAAACGCTCGTTTTGAGAAAAAACAGAGCAAAAGCGGCGATTCTGTGCACGTAACGCTCGTTCTGAGCCAAAACTGAGCAAAATCGGCGATTCTGTGCACGAAACGCACGTTTTGTGCTGAAACCGAGCAAAAGCGGTGATTCTGTGCACGAAACGCTCGCTTTGAGCCAAAAGTGAGCAAAATCGGCGATTCTGTGCACGAAACGCACGTTTTGATCCAAAACTGAGCAAAAGCGGCGATTCTGTGCACGAAACGCTCGCTTTGAGCCAAAAGTGAGCAAAAGCGGCGATTCTGTGCACGAAACGCACGTTTTGTGCCAAAACTGAGCAAAAGCAGCGATTCTGTGCATGAAACGCACGTTTTGTGGCAGAAGGAGCAATTCGGTGCACGAAACGCACGTTTTGTGCCAAAACTGAGCAAAAGCGGCGATTCTGTGCACGAAACGCTCGTTATTGGCCAGTACTGAGCAAAAGCGGCGATTCTGTGCACGAAACGCACGTTTTGATCCAAAACTGAGTAAAAGCGGCGATTCTGTGCGCGAAACGCTCGTTTTGATCCAAAACTGAGCAAAAGCGGCAATTCTGTGCACGAAACGCTCGCTTTGAGCCAAAAGTGAGCAAAATCGGCGATTCTGTGCACGAAACGCACGTTTTGATCCAAAACTGAGCAAAAGCGGCGATTCTGTGCGCGAAACGCTCGTTTTGAGAAAAAACCGAGCAAGAGCGGTGATTCTGTGCACGTAACGCTCGTTCTGAGCCAAAACTGAGCAAAATCGGCGATTCTGTGCACGAAATGCACGTTTTGTGCTGAAACCGAGCAAAAGCGGCGATTCTGTGCACGAAACGCTCGCTTTGAGCCAAAAGTGAGCAAAAGCGGCGATTCTGTGCATGAAACGCACGTTTTGTGGCAGAAGGAGCAGTTCTGTGCACGTAACGCTCGTTTTGAGCAATAACTGAGCAAAAGCGGCGATTCTGTGCGCGAAACGCTCGTTTTGATCCAAAACTGAGCAAAAGCGGCGATTCTGTGCACGAAACGCTCGCTTTGAGCCAAAAGTGAGCAAAATCGGCGATTCTGTGCACGAAACGCACGTTTTGTGCTGAAACCGAGCAAAAGCGGCGATTCTGTGCACGTAACGCTCGTTTTGAGAGAAAACTGAGCAAAATCGGCGATTCTGTGCACGAAACGCACGTTTTGTGCCAAAACTGAGCAAAAGCGGCGTTTCTGTGCACGTAGCCCCCGTTTTGTTGCAAAACTGTGCAAAAGCGGCGATTCAGTGCACGAAACGCTCATTTTAAGCCAAAACTCAGCAAAAGCGGAATTTCTGTGCACGAACCGCACGTTTTGTGCCAAAACTGAGCAAAAGCGGCGATTCTGTGCATGAAACGCACGTTTTGTGGCAGAAGGAGCAGTTCTGTGCACGTAACGCTCGTATTGAGCAATAACTGAGCAAAAGCGGCGATTCTGTGCGCGAAACGCACGTTTTGTGCCAAAACTGAGCAAAAGCAGCGATTCTGTGCATGAAACGCACGTTTTGTGGCAGAAGGAGCAATTCGGTGCACGAAACGCACGTTTTGATCCAAAACTGAGCAAAAGCGGCGATTCTGTGCACGAAACGCTCGCTTTGAGCCAAAAGTGAGCAAAAGCGGCGATTGTGTGCACGAAACGCACGTTTTGTGATAAAACTGAGCAGAACCAACGATTCTGTGCATGACACGCACATTTTATGCCAAAACTGAGCAAAAGCGGCGATTCTGTGCACGAAACGCACGTTTTGTGCCAGACCTGAGCATAAGCGGCGATTCTGTGCACGAAACGCAGGTTTTGATCCAAATCTGAGCAAAAGCGAAGATTCTGTGCACGAAACTCAAGTTTTATTCCAAGAGGAGCAATTCGGTGCGTGGAACGCACGTTTTGTGCCAAATCTGAGCAAAAGCGGCGATTCTGTGCACGAAACGCACGTTTTGTTGCAAAAGGAGCAATTCGGTGCTTGAAACGCTTGTTTTGTGCGAAAACCAAGCAAAAGCATCGATTCTGTGTACGAAACGCACGTTTTGTGGCATAGCTGAGTTAAAGCAACTATTCTGTGCACGAAACGCACGTTTTGTGCCACAACTGAACAAAAGCGGCGATTCTGTGCACGAAACGCACGTTTTGTGCCAAAACTGAGTAAAAGCGGCCATTCTGTGCACGAAACGCACGATTTGTGCCAAAACTGAGACAAAAGCGGCGATTCTGTGCACGAAGTGCACGTTTTGTGTGAAATCCCAGCACAAGCATCGATTCTGTGCACGAAACGCACGTTTTGTGGCATAGCTGAGTAAAAGCAGCTATTCTGTGCACGAAACGCACGTTTTGTGCCACAACTGAACAAAAGCGGCGATTCTGTGCACGAAACGCCCGTTTTGCGCCACAAGGAGCAATTCGGTGCGTGAAACGCACGTTTTGTGCCAAAACGGAGCAAAAGCTGCGATTCTGTGCACGAAACGCCCGTTTTGCGCCACAAGGAGCAATGCTGTGCACGAAAGTCACGTTTTGTGCCATAACTGAGCAAAAGCAGCTACTCTGTGGAAGAAACGCACGTTTTGTGCCACAACTGAGCAAAAGCGGCGATTCTGAGCACGAAACGCACGTTTTGTGCCAAAACTGAGCAAAAGCGGCGATTCTGTGCACGAAACACACGTTCTGTGGCAAAAGGAGCAGTTCGGTGTGTGAAACGCACGTTTTGTGCCAAAACTGAGCAAAAGCGGCGATTCTGTGCACAAAACACACGTTCTGTGCCACAACTGAGCAAAAGCGGCGATTCTGTGCACGAAACACACGTTCTGTGGCAAAAGGAGCAGTTCGGTGTGTGAAACGCACGTTTTGTGCCAAAACGGAGCAAAAGCGGCGATTCTGTGCACGAAACGCCCGTTTTGATCCAAAAGGAGCAATTCGGTGCCTGAAACGCACGCTTTGTGCCAAAACGGAGAAAAAGCGGCGATTCTGTACACGAAACGCACGTTTTGATGCAGAACTGAGCAAAAGCGGCGATTCTGTGCACGTAACGCTCGTTTTGAGAGAAAACTGAGCAAAATCGGCGATTCTGTGCACGAAACGCACGTTTTGTGCCAAAACTGAGCAAAAGCCGCGTTTCTGTGCACGTAGCCCCCGTTTTGTTGCAAAACTGTGCAAAAGCGGCGATTCAGTGCACGAAACGCTCATTTTAAGCCAAAACTCAGCAAAAGCGGAATTTCTGTGCACGAACCGCACGTTTTGTGCCAAAACCGAGCAAAAGCGGCGATTCTGTGCATGAAACGCACGTTTTGTGGCAGAAGGAGCAGTTCTGTGCACGTAACGCTCGTATTGAGCAATAACTGAGCAAAAGCGGCGATTCTGTGCGCGAAACGCACGTTTTGATCCAAAACTGAGCAAAAGCGGCGATTCTGTGCACGAAACGCTCGCTTTGAGCCAAAAGTGAGCAAAAGCGGCGATTGTGTGCACGAAACGCACGTTTTGTGATAAAACTGAGCAGAACCAACGATTCTGTGCATGACACGCACATTTTATGCCAAAACTGAGCAAAAGCGGCGATTCTGTGCACGAAACGCACGTTTTGTGCCAAAAGGAGCAATTCGGTGTGTGGAACGCACGTTTTGTGCCAAAACTGAGCAAAAGCGGCGATTCTGTGCACGAAACGCTCGTTTTTAGCCAATACTGAGCAAAAGCGGCGATTCTGTGCACGAAACGCTCGTTTTTAGACAATACTGAGCAAAAGCGGCGATTCTGTGCACGAAACGCACGTTTTGATCCAAAACTGAGTAAAAGCGGCGATTCTGTGCGCGAAACGCTCGTTTTGATCCAAAACTGAGCAAAAGCGGCGATTCTGTGCACGAAACGCTCGCTTTGATCCAAAAGTGAGCAAAAGCGGCGATTCTGTGCACGAAACGCACGTTTTGTGCCAAAACTGAGCAAAAGCAGCGATTCTGTGCATGAAACGCACGTTTTGTGGCAGAAGGAGCAATTCGGTGCACGAAACGCACGTTTTGTGCCAAAACTGAGCAAAAGCGGCGATTCTGTGCACGAAACGCTCGTTTTTAGCCAATACTGAGCAAAAGCGGTGATTCTGTGCACGAAACGCACGTTTTGATCCAAAACTGAGTAAAAGCGGCGATTCTGTGCGCGAAACGCTCGTTTTGATCCAAAACTGAGCAAAAGCGGCAATTCTGTGCACGAAACGCTCGCTTTGAGCCAAAAGTGAGCAAAAGCGGCGATTCTGTGCACGAAACGCACGTTTTGTGATAAAACTGAGCAGAACCAACGATTCTGTGCATGACACGCACAGTTTATGCCAAAACTGAGCAAAAGCGGCGATTCTGTGCACGAAACGCACGTTTTGTGCCAAAAGGAGCAATTCGGTGTGTGAAACGCACGTTTTGTGCCAAAACGGAGTAAAAGCGGCGATTCTGTGCGCGAAACGCTAGTTTTGATCCAAAACTGAGCAAAAGCGGCAATTCTGTGCACGAAACGCTCGCATTGAGCCAAAAGTGAGCAAAAGCGGCGATTCTGTGCACGAAACGCACGTTTTGTGATAAAACTGAGCAAAACCAACGATTCTGTGCATGACACGCACGTTTTATGCCAAAACTGAGCAAAAGCGGCGATTCTGTGCATGAAAGGCACGTTTTGTGGCTGAGGGAGCAGTTCTGTGCACGTAACGATCGTTTTGAGCCAAAACTGAGCTAAAGCGGCGATTCTGTGCGCGAAACGCTCGTTTTGAGAAAAAACAGAGCAAAAGCGGCGATTCTGTGCACGTAACGCTCGTTCTGAGCCAAAACTGAGCAAAATCGGCGATTCTGTGCACGAAACGCACGTTTTGTGCTGAAACCGAGCAAAAGCGGTGATTCTGTGCACGAAACGCTCGCTTTGAGCCAAAAGTGAGCAAAATCGGCGATTCTGTGCACGAAACGCACGTTTTGATCCAAAACTGAGCAAAAGCGGCGATTCTGTGCACGAAACGCTCGCTTTGAGCCAAAAGTGAGCAAAAGCGGCGATTCTGTGCACGAAACGCACGTTTTGTGCCAAAACTGAGCAAAAGCAGCGATTCTGTGCATGAAACGCACGTTTTGTGGCAGAAGGAGCAATTCGGTGCACGAAACGCACGTTTTGTGCCAAAACTGAGCAAAAGCGGCGATTCTGTGCACGAAACGCTCGTTATTGGCCAGTACTGAGCAAAAGCGGCGATTCTGTGCACGAAACGCACGTTTTGATCCAAAACTGAGTAAAAGCGGCGATTCTGTGCGCGAAACGCTCGTTTTGATCCAAAACTGAGCAAAAGCGGCAATTCTGTGCACGAAACGCTCGCTTTGAGCCAAAAGTGAGCAAAATCGGCGATTCTGTGCACGAAACGCACGTTTTGATCCAAAACTGAGCAAAAGCGGCGATTCTGTGCGCGAAACGCTCGTTTTGAGAAAAAACCGAGCAAGAGCGGTGATTCTGTGCACGTAACGCTCGTTCTGAGCCAAAACTGAGCAAAATCGGCGATTCTGTGCACGAAATGCACGTTTTGTGCTGAAACCGAGCAAAAGCGGCGATTCTGTGCACGAAACGCTCGCTTTGAGCCAAAAGTGAGCAAAAGCGGCGATTCTGTGCATGAAACGCACGTTTTGTGGCAGAAGGAGCAGTTCTGTGCACGTAACGCTCGTTTTGAGCAATAACTGAGCAAAAGCGGCGATTCTGTGCGCGAAACGCTCGTTTTGATCCAAAACTGAGCAAAAGCGGCGATTCTGTGCACGAAACGCTCGCTTTGAGCCAAAAGTGAGCAAAATCGGCGATTCTGTGCACGAAACGCACGTTTTGTGCTGAAACCGAGCAAAAGCGGCGATTCTGTGCACGTAACGCTCGTTTTGAGAGAAAACTGAGCAAAATCGGCGATTCTGTGCACGAAACGCACGTTTTGTGCCAAAACTGAGCAAAAGCGGCGTTTCTGTGCACGTAGCCCCCGTTTTGTTGCAAAACTGTGCAAAAGCGGCGATTCAGTGCACGAAACGCTCATTTTAAGCCAAAACTCAGCAAAAGCGGAATTTCTGTGCACGAACCGCACGTTTTGTGCCAAAACTGAGCAAAAGCGGCGATTCTGTGCATGAAACGCACGTTTTGTGGCAGAAGGAGCAGTTCTGTGCACGTAACGCTCGTATTGAGCAATAACTGAGCAAAAGCGGCGATTCTGTGCGCGAAACGCACGTTTTGTGCCAAAACTGAGCAAAAGCAGCGATTCTGTGCATGAAACGCACGTTTTGTGGCAGAAGGAGCAATTCGGTGCACGAAACGCACGTTTTGATCCAAAACTGAGCAAAAGCGGCGATTCTGTGCACGAAACGCTCGCTTTGAGCCAAAAGTGAGCAAAAGCGGCGATTGTGTGCACGAAACGCACGTTTTGTGATAAAACTGAGCAGAACCAACGATTCTGTGCATGACACGCACATTTTATGCCAAAACTGAGCAAAAGCGGCGATTCTGTGCACGAAACGCACGTTTTGTGCCAAAAGGAGCAATTCGGTGTGTGAAACGCACGTTTTGTGCCAAAACTGAGCAAAAGCGGCGATTCTGTGCACGAAACGCTCGTTTTTAGCCAATACTGAGCAAAAGCGGCGATTCTGTGCACGAAACGCACGTTTTGATCCAAAACTGAGTAAAAGCGGCGATTCTGTGCGCGAAACGCTCGTTTTGATCCAAAACTGAGCAAAAGCGGCAATTCTGTGCACGAAACGCTCGCTTTGAGCCAAAAGTGAGCAAAAGCGGCGATTCTGTGCACGAAACGTACGTTTTGTGATAAAACTGAGCAGAACCAACGATTCTGTGCATGACACGCACATTTTATGCCAAAACTGAGCAAAAGCGGCGATTCTGTGCACGAAACGCACGTTTTGTGCCAAAAGGAGCAATTCGGTGTGTGAAACGCACGTTTTGTGCCAAAACGGAGTAAAAGCTGCTATTCTGTGCGCGAAACGCTAGTTTTGATCCAAAACTGAGCAAAAGCGGCAATTCTGTGCACGAAACGCTCGCATTGAGCCAAAAGTGAGCAAAAGCGGCGATTCTGTGCACGAAACGCACGTTTTGTGATAAAACTGAGCAAAACCAACGATTCTGTGCATGACACGCCCGTTTTATGCCAAAACTGAGCAAAAGCGGCGATTCTGTGCATGAAAGGCACGTTTTGTGGCTGAGGGAGCAGTTCTGTGCACGTAACGATCGTTTTGAGCAATAACTGAGCAAAAGCGGCGATTCTGTGCGCGAAACGCTCGTTTTGATCCAAAACTGAGCAAAAGCGGCGATTCTGTGCACGAAACGCTCGCTTTGAGCCAAAAGTGAGCAAAAGCGGCGATTCTGTGCACGAAACGCACGTTCTGTGCCAAAACTGAGCAAAAGCAGCGATTCTGTGCATGAAACGCACGTTTTGTGGCAGAAGGAGCAATTCGGTGCACGAAACGCACGTTTTGTGCCAAAACTGAGCAAAAGCGGCGATTCTGTGCACGAAACGCTCGTTTTTAGCCAATACTGAGCAAAAGCGGCGATTCTGTGCACGAAACGCACGTTTTGATCCAAAACTGAGTAAAAGCGGCGATTCTGTGCGCGAAACGCACGTTTTGTGATAAAACTGAGCAAAACCAACGATTCTGTGCATGACACGCACGTTTTATGCCAAAACTGAGCAAAAGCGGCGATTCTGTGCATGAAAGGCACGTTTTGTGGCTGAGGGAGCAGTTCTGTGCACGTAACGATCGTTTTGAGCCAAAACTGAGCTAAAGCGGCGATTCTGTGCGCGAAACGCTCGTTTTGAGAAAAAACCGAGCAAAAGCGGCGATTCTGTGCACGTAACGCTCGTTCTGAGCCAAAACTGAGCAAAATCGGCGATTCTGTGCACGAAACGCACGTTTTGTGCTGAAACCGAGCAAAAGGGGCGATTCTGTGCACGAAACGCTCGCTTTGAGCCAAAAGTGAGCAAAATCGGCGATTCTGTGCACGAAACGCACGTTTTGATCCAAAAACCGAGCAAAAGCGGCGATTCTGTGCGCGAAACGCTCGTTTTGATCCAAAACTGAGCAAAAGCGGCAATTCTGTGCACGAAACGCTCGCTTTGAGCCAAAAGTGAGCAAAAGCGGCGATTCTGTGCACGAAACGCACGTTTTGTGATAAAACTGAGCAAAACCAACGATTCTGTGCATGACACGCACGTTTTATGCCAAAACTGAGCAAAAGCGGCGATTCTGTGCATGAAACGCACGTTTTGTGGCAGAAGGAGCAGTTCTGTGCACGTAACGCTCGTTTTGAGCAATAACTGAGCAAAAGCGGTGATTCTGTGCGCGAAACGCTCGTTTTGATCCAAAACTGAGCAAAAGCGGCGATTCTGTGCACGAAACGCTCGTTTTTAGCCAATACTGAGCAAAAGCCGCGATTCTGTGCACGAAACGCACGTTTTGATCCAAAACTGAGTAAAAGCGGCGATTCTGTGCGCGAAACGCTCGGTTTGATCCAAAACTGAGCAAAAGCGGCGGTTCTGTGCACGAAACGCTCGCTTTGAGCCAAAAGTGAGCAAAAGCGGCGATTCTGTGCACGAAACGCACGTTTTGTGATAAAACTGAGCCGAACCAACGATTCTGTGCATGACACGCACATTTTATGCCAAAACTGAGCAAAAGCGGCGATTCTGTGCACGAAACGCACGTTTTGTGCCAAAAGGAGCAATTCGGCGTGTGAAACGCACGTTTTGTGCCAAAACGGAGTAAAAGCGGCGATTCTGTGCGCGAAACGCTCGTTTTGATCCAAAACTGAGCAAAAGCGGCAATTCTGTGCACGAAACGCTCGCTTTGAGCCAAAAGTGAGCAAAAGCGGCGATTCTGTGCACGAAACGCACGTTTTGTGATAAAACTGAGCAAAACCAACGATTCTGTGCATGACACGCACGTTTTATGCCAAAACTGAGCAAAAGCGGCGATTCTGTGCATGAAACGCACGTTTTGTGGCAGAAGGAGCAGTTCTGTGCACGTAACGCTCGTTTTGAGCCAAAACTGAGCAAAAGCGGCGTTTCTGTGCACGAAACGCACGTTTTGTGCCAAAACTGAGCAAAAGCGGCGATTCTGAGGACGAAACGCACGTTTTGATCCAAAACTGAGCAAAAGCGGCGATTCTGTGCACGTAACGCTCGTTCTGAGCCAAAACTGAGCAAAATCCGCGATTCTGTGCACGAAACGCACGTTTTGTGCTGAAACCGAGCAAAAGCGGCGATTCTGTGCACGAAACGCTCGCTTTGAGCCAAAAGTGAGCAAAATCGGCGATTCTGTGCACGAAACGCACGTTTTGTGCTGAAGCCGAGCAAAAGCGGCGATTCTGTGCACGAAACGCTCGCTTTGAGCCAAAAGTGAGCAAAAGCGGCGATTCTGTGCACGAAACGCACGTTTTGTGATAAAACTGAGCAAAACCAACGATTCTGTGCATGAAACCCACGTTTTATGCCAAAACTGAGCAAAAGCGGCGATTCTGTGCATGAAAGGCACGTTTTTTGGCTGAGGGAGTTGTTCTGTGCACGTAACGCACGTTTTGTGCCAAAACTGAGCAAAAGCGGCGATTACGTGCACGAATAACCCGTTTTGTGCCACAACTGAGCAAAAGCGGCGATTCTGTGCACGAAACGCACGTTTTGTGCCAAAACTGAGCAAAAGCGGCCATTCTGTGCACGAAACGCGCGTTAAGTGCCAAACTGGGCAATGGCGGCGATTCTGTGCACGAAACGCACGTTTTGTGCCAAAACTGAGCAAAAGCGGCCATTCTGTGCACGAAACGCGCGTTTTGCTCCATAGTTGAGCAAAAGCAGCGATTTTGTGCACGAAACGCACGTTTTGTGCCAAAACTGAGCAAAAGCAGTGATTCTGTGCATGAAACACACGTTCTGTGCCATAACTGTGCAAAAGCGGCGATCCTGAGCACGAAACGCACGTTTTGCGCCAAAAGGAGCAATTCGGTGTGTGAAACGCACGTTTTGTGCCAAAACTGAGCAAAAGCGGCGATTCTGTGCACGAAACGCAAGTTTTGTGCCGAAGGGAGCAGTTCGGTGCGTGAAACGCACGTTTTGTGCCATAAGTGAGCAACAGCGGCGATTCTGTGGACGAAGCGCACGTTTTGTGCCAAAACGGAGTAAAAGCGGCGATTCTGTGCGCGAAACGCTCGTTTTGATCCAAAACTGAGCAAAAGCGGCTATTCTGCGCACGAAACTCACGTTTTGTGCCAAAACCGAGCAAAAGCGGCGATTCTGAGCACGTAACGCTCGTTTTGAGCCAAAACTGAGCAAAATCGGCGATTCTGCGCACGAAACTCACGTTTTGTGCCGAAACCGAGCAAAGGCGGCGATTCTGGGCACAAAATGCTCGTTTTGAGCCAAAACTGAGCAGAATCGGCGATTGTGTGCACGAAACGCTCGTTTTGAGAAAAAACCGAGCAAAAGCGGCGATTCGGTGCACGTAACGCTCGTTCTGAGCCAAAACTGTGCAAAATCGGCGATTCTGTGCACGAAACGCACGTTTTGTGCTGAAACCGAGCAAAAGCGGCGATTCTGTGCACAAAACGCTCGTTTTGAGCCAAAACTGAGCAGAAGCGGCGATTGTGTGCACGAAACGCTCGTTTTGTGCCAAAACTGAGCAAAAGCGGCGATTCTGTGCATGAAACGCACGTTTTGTGGCAGAAGGAGCAGTTCTGTGCACGTAACGCTCGTGTTGAGCAATAACTGAGCAAAAGCGGCGATTCTGTGCGCGAAACGCACGTTTTGTGCCAAAACTGAGCAAAAGCCGCGATTCTGTGCATGAAACGAACGTTTTGTGGCAGAAGGAGCAATTCGGTGCACGCAACGCACGTTTTGTGCCAAAACTGAGCAAAAGCGGTGATTCTGTGCACGAAACGCTCGTTTTTAGCCAATACTGAGCAAAAGCGGCGATTCTGTGCACGAAACGCACGTTTTGATCCAAAACTGAGTAAAAGCGGCGATTCTGTGCGCGAAACGCTCGGTTTGATCCAAAACTGAGCAAAAGCGGCGGTTCTGTGCACGAAACGCTCGCTTTGAGCCAAAAGTGAGCAAAAGCGGCGATTCTGTGCACGAAACGCACGTTTTGTGATAAAACTGAGCCGAACCAACGATTCTGTGCATGACACGCACATTTTATGCCAAAACTGAGCAAAAGCGGCGATTCTGTGCACGAAACGCACGTTTTGTGCCAAAAGGAGCAATTCGGCGTGTGAAACGCACGTTTTGTGCCAAAACGGAGTAAAAGCGGCGATTCTGTGCGCGAAACGCTCGTTTTGATCCAAAACTGAGCAAAAGCGGCAATTCTGTGCACGAAACGCTCGCTTTGAGCCAAAAGTGAGCAAAAGCGGCGATTCTGTGCACGAAACGCACGTTTTGTGATAAAACTGAGCAAAACCAACGATTCTGTGCATGACACGCACGTTTTATGCCAAAACTGAGCAAATGCGGCGATTCTGTGCATGAAACGCACGTTTTGTGGCAGAAGGAGCAGTTCTGTGCACGTAACGCTCGTTTTGAGCCAAAACTGAGCAAAAGCGGCGTTTCTGTGCACGAAACGCACGTTTTGTGCCAAAACTGAGCAAAAGCGGCGATTCTGAGGACGAAACGCACGTTTTGATCCAAAACTGAGCAAAAGCGGCGATTCTGTGCACGTAACGCTCGTTCTGAGCCAAAACTGAGCAAAATCGGCGATTCTGTGCACGAAACGCACCTTTTGTGCTGAAACCGAGCAAAAGCGGCGATTCTGTGCACGAAACGCTCGCTTTGAGCCAAAAGTGAGCAAAATCGGCGATTCTGTGCACGAAACGCACGTTTTGTACTGAAGCCGAGCAAAAGCGGCGATTCTGTGCACGAAACGCTCGCTTTGAGCCAAAAGTGAGCAAAAGCGGCGATTCTGTGCGCGAAACGCT
Source organism: Stelis phaeoptera (assembly GCA_943735885.1). Lineage (NCBI taxonomy): Eukaryota > Metazoa > Arthropoda > Insecta > Hymenoptera > Megachilidae > Stelis > Stelis phaeoptera. The sequence goes on along the minus strand of CALSEM010000063.1, from coordinate 21,307 downwards.
CGGTTTGATCCAAAACTGAGCAAAAGCGGCGGTTCTGTGCACGAAACGCTCGCTTTGAGCCAAAAGTGAGCAAAAGCGGCGATTCTGTGCACGAAACGCACGTTTTGTGATAAAACTGAGCCGAACCAACGATTCTGTGCATGACACGCACATTTTATGCCAAAACTGAGCAAAAGCGGCGATTCTGTGCACGAAACGCACGTTTTGTGCCAAAAGGAGCAATTCGGCGTGTGAAACGCACGTTTTGTGCCAAAACGGAGTAAAAGCGGCGATTCTGTGCGCGAAACGCTCGTTTTGATCCAAAACTGAGCAAAAGCGGCAATTCTGTGCACGAAACGCTCGCTTTGAGCCTAAAGTGAGCAAAAGCGGCGATTCTGTGCACGAAACGCACGTTTTGTGATAAAACTGAGCAAAACCAACGATTCTGTGCATGACACGCACGTTTTATGCCAAAACTGAGCAAAAGCGGCGATTCTGTGCATGAAACGCACGTTTTGTGGCAGAAGGAGCAGTTCTGTGCACGTAACGCTCGTTTTGAGCCAAAACTGAGCAAAAGCGGCGTTTCTGTGCACGAAACGCACGTTTTGTGCCAAAACTGAGCAAAAGCGGCGATTCTGAGGACGAAACGCACGTTTTGATCCAAAACTGAGCAAAAGCGGCGATTCTGTGCACGTAACGCTCGTTCTGAGCCAAAACTGAGCAAAATCGGCGATTCTGTGCACGAAACGCACCTTTTGTGCTGAAACCGAGCAAAAGCGGCGATTCTGTGCACGAAACGCTCGCTTTGAGCCAAAAGTGAGCAAAATCGGCGATTCTGTGCACGAAACGCACGTTTTGTGCTGAAGCCGAGCAAAAGCGGCGATTCTGTGCACGAAACGCTCGCTTTGAGCCAAAAGTGAGCAAAAGCGGCGATTCTGTGCACGAAACGCACGTTTTGTGATAAAACTGAGCAAAACCAACGATTCTGTGCATGACACCCACGTTTTATGCCAAAACTGAGCAAAAGCGGCGATTCTGTGCATGAAAGGCACGTTTTTTGGCTGAGGGAGTAGTTCTGTGCACGTAACGCACGTTTTGTGCCAAAACTGAGCAAAAGCGGCGATTACGTGCACGAATAACCCGTTTTGTGCCACAACTGAGCAAAAGCGGCGATTCTGTGCACGAAACCCACGTTTTGTGCCAAAACTGAGCAAAAGCGGCCATTCTGTGCACGAAACGCGCGTTAAGTGCCAAACTGGGCAATGGCGGCGATTCTGTGCACGAAACGCACGTTTTGTGCCAAAACTGAGCAAAAGCGGCCATTCTGTGCACGAAACGCGCGTTTTGCTCCATAGTTGAGCAAAAGCAGCGATTTTGTGCACGAAACGCACGTTTTGTGCCAAAACTGAGCAAAAGCGGCTATTCTGCGCACGAAACTCACGTTTTGTGCCAAAACCGAGCAAAAGCGGCGATTCTGAGCACGTAACGCTCGTTTTGAGCCAAAACTGAGCAAAATCGGCGATTCTGCGCACGAAACTCACGTTTTGTGCCGAAACCGAGCAAAGGCGGCGATTCTGGGCACAAAATGCTCGTTTTGAGCCAAAACTGAGCAGAATCGGCGATTGTGTGCACGAAACGCTCGTTTTGAGAAAAAACCGAGCAAAAGCGGCGATTCGGTGCACGTAACGCTCGTTCTGAGCCAAAACTGTGCAAAATCGGCGATTCTGTGCACGAAACGCACGTTTTGTGCTGAAACCGAGCAAAAGCGGCGATTCTGTGCACAAAACGCTCGTTTTGAGCCAAAACTGAGCAGAAGCGGCGATTGTGTGCACGAAACGCTCGTTTTGTGCCAAACCTGAGCAAAAGCGGCGATTCTGTGCATGAAACGCACGTTTTGTGGCAGAAGGAGCAGTTCTGTGCACGTAACCCTCGTTTTGAGCAATAACTGAGCAAAAGCGGCGATTCTGTGCGCGAAACGCTCGTTTTGAGAAAGAACCGAGCAAAAGCGGCGATTCTGTGCACGTAACGCTCGTTCTGAGCCAAAACTGAGCAAAATCGGCGATTCTGTGCACGAAACGCACGTTTTGTGCTGAATCCGAGCAAAAGCGGCGATTCTGTGCACAAAACGCTCGTTTTGAGCCAAAACTGAGCAAAAGCGGCGATTCTGTTCACGAAACGCACGTTTTGTGATAAAGCTGAGCAAAACCAACGATTCTGTGCATAACACGCACGTTTTATGCCAAAACTGAGCAAAAGCGGCGATTCTGTGCACGAAACGCACGTTTTGTGCCAAAAGGAGCAATTCGGGGTGTGAAACGCACGTTTTGTGCCATAACGGAATAAAAGCGGCGATTCTGTGCGCGAAACGCTCGTTTTGATCCAAAACTGAGCAAAAGCGGCGATTCTGTGCATGAAAGGCACGTTTTGTGCGTGAGGGAGCAGTTCTGTGCACGTACCGCTCGTTTTGATCCAAAACTGAGCGAAAGCGGCGATTCTGTGCGCGAAACGCTCGTTTTGAGCCAAAGCCGAGCAAAAGCGGCGATTCTGAGCACGTAACGCTCGTTTTGAGCCAAAACTGAGCAAAAGAGCCGATTCTGTGCACGAAACGCACGTTTTGTGCCAAAACTGAGGTAAAGCGGCGATTTTGTCCACGAAACGCACGTTTTGTGCCAAAACTGAGCAAAAGCAGTGATTCTGTGCACGAAACACACGTTCTGTGCCATAACTGTGCAAAAGCGGCGATTCTGTGCACGAAACGCTCGCTTTGAGCCAAAACTGAGCAAAAGCGGCGATTCTGTTCACGAAACGCACGTTTTGTGATAAAGCTGAGCAAAACCAACGATTCTGTGCATAACACGCACGTTTTATGCCAAAACTGAGCAAAAGCGGCGATTCTGTGCACGAAACGCACGTTTTGTGCCAAAAGGAGCAATTCGGGGTGTGAAACGCACGTTTTGTGCCATAACGGAATAAAAGCGGCCATTCTGTGCGCGAAACGCTCGTTTCGATCCAAAACTGAGCAAAAGCGGCGATTCTGTGCACGAAACGCTCGCTTTGAGCCAAAAGTGAGCAAAAGCGGCGATTCTGTGCACGAAACGCACGTTTTGTGATAAAACTGAGCAAAACCAACGATTCTGTGCATGACACCCACGTTTTATGCCAAAACTGAGCAAAAGCGGCGATTCTGTGCATGAAAGGCACGTTTTGTGGCTGAGGGAGCAGTTCTGTGCACGTACCGCTCGTTTTGATCCAAAACTGAGCGAAAGCGGCGATTCTGTGCGCGAAACGCTCGTTTTGAGCCAAAGCCGAGCAAAAGCGGCGATTCTGAGCACGTAACGCTCGTTTTGAGCCAAAACTGAGCAAAATCGGCGATTCTGCGCACGAAACGCACGTTTTGTGCCGAAACCGAGCAAAGGCGGCGATTCTGTGCACAAAATGCTCGTTTTGAGCCAAAACTGAGCAGAATCGGCGATTGTGTGCACGAAACGCTCGTTTTGACCCAAAAATGAGGAAAGGCGGCGATTCTGTGCACGAAACGCACGTTTTGTGCCAAAACTGAGCAAAAGCGGCGATTCTGTGCCCGAAACGCACGCTCTGTGCAAAAAGGAGCAATTCGGTGCGTGAAACGCACGTTTTGTGCCAAAACTGAGCAAAGGCGGCGATTCTATGCACGAAACGCTCGTTTTGTGCCAAAACTGAGCAAAAGCGGCGATTCTGTGCACGAAACGCACGTTTTGTTGCAAAACTGAGCAAAAGCGGCGATTCTATGCACGAAAAGCACGTTTTGTGCCAAAACTGAGCATAAGCGGCGATTCTCTGCACGAAACGCAGGTTTTTATCCAAAACTGAGCAAAAGCGGCGATTCTGTGCACGAAACGCACGTTATGTGCTAAAAGGTGAAATTCGGAGCGTAAAACGCGCGTTTTGTGCCAAAACTGAGCAAAAGCGGCGATTTTATGCACGAAACGCACGTTTTGTGCCAAAACTGAGCAAAAGCGGCGATTCTGTGCACGAAACGCACGTTTTGTGCCAAAACTGAGCAAAAACGGCGATTCTATGCACGAAACGCTCGTTTTGTGCCAAAACTGAGCAAAAGCGGCGATTCTGTGCACGAAACGCACGTTTTGTTGCAAAACTGAGCAAAAACGGCGATTCTGTGCACGAAACGCACGTTTTGTACCAAAACTGAGCAAAGGCGGCGATTCTATGCACGAAACGCTCGTTTTGTGCCAAAACTGAGCAAAAGCGGCGATTCTGTGCACGAACCGCACGTTTTGTGCCAAAACTGAGCAAAAGCGGCGATTCTATGCACGAAAAGCACGTTTTGTGCCAAAACTGAGCATAAGCGGCGATTCTCCGCACGAAACGCAGGTTTTTATCCAAAACTGAGCAAAAGCGGCGATTCTGTGCACGAAACGCACGTTTTGTGCCAAAACTGAGCAAAAGCGGCGATTTTATGCACGAAACGCACGTTTTGTGCCAAAACTAAGCAAAAGCGGCGATTCTGTGCACGAAACGCACGTTTTGTGCCAAAACTGAGCAAAAGCGGCGATTCTGTGCACGAAACGCACGTTTTGTTGCAAAACTGAGCAAAAACGGCGATTCTGAGCACGAACCGCACGTTTTGTGCCAAAACTGAGCAAAAGCGGCGATTCTATACGCACGAAAAGCACGTTTTGTGCCAAAACTGAGCACAAGCGGCGATTCTCCGCACGAAACGCAGGTTTTTATTCAAAACTGAGCAAAAGCGGCGATTCTGTGCTCGAAACGCACGTTATGTGTCAAAAGGAGAAATTCGGAGCGTAAAACGCACGTTTTGTGCCAAAACTGAGCAAAAGCGGCGATTCTGTGCACGAAACGCACGTGTTGCGCCAAAACTGATCTAAAGCGGCGATTCTGTGCGCGAAACGCTCGTTTTGAGCCAAAACCGAGCAAAAGCGGCGATTCTGAGCACGTAACGCTCGTTTTGAGCCAAAACTGAGCAAAATCGGCGATTCTGCGCACGAAACTCACGTTTTGTGCCGAAACCGAGCAAAGGCGGCGATTCTGGGCACAAAATGCTCGTTTTTAGCCAAAACTGAGCAGAATCGGCGATTGTGTGCACGAAACGCTCGTTTTGAGAAAAAACCGAGCAAAAGCGGCGATTCTGTGCACGTAACGCTCGTTCTGAGCCAAAACTGAGCAAAATCGGCGATTCTGTGCACGAAACGCACGTTTTGTGCTGAAACCGAGCAAAAGCGGCGATTCTGTGCACAAAACGCTCGTTTTGAGCCAAAACTGAGCAAAAGCGGCGATTCTGTGCACGAATAACACGTTTTGTGCCACAACTGAGCAAAAGCGGCGATTCTGTGCACGAAACACTCGCTCTGTGGCAAAAGGAGCAATTCGGTGTGTGAAACGCACGTTTTGTGCCAAAACTGAGCAAAAGCGGCGATTCTGTGCACGAAACGCACGTTTTGTGCCAAAACTGAGCAAAAGCAGCGATTCTGTGCACGAAACACATGTTCTGTGCCACAACTGAGCAAAAGCGGCGATTCTGTGCACGAAACACACGCTCTGTGGCAAAAGGAGCAATTCGGTGTGTGAAACGCACGTTTTGCGCCAAAACTGAGCAAAAGCGGCGATTCTGTGCACGAATAACACGTTTTGTGCCACAACTGAGCAAAAGCGGCGATTCTGTGCACGAAACGCAGGTTTTGTGCCAAAACTGAGCAGAAGCGGCCATTCTGTGCACGAAACGCGCGTTTAGTGCCAAACTGGGCAAAATCGGCGATTATGTGCACGAAACGCATGTTTTGTGCCAAAACTGAGCAAAAGCGGCGATTCTGTGCACGAAACGCACGTTTTGTGCCATAGTTGAGCAAAAGCAGCGATTTTGTTCACGAAACGCACGTTTTGTGCCAAAACTGAGCAAAAGAGGCGTTTCTGTGCACGAAGCGCACGTTTTGTGCCAAAACTGAACAAAAGCGGCCATCTTGTGCACGAAACGCACGTTTTGTCCCAAAACTGAGCAAAAGCAGTGATTCTGTGCACGAAACACACGTTTTGTGGTAAAAGGAGCAATTCGGTGCGTAGAACGCACGTTTTGTGCCAAAAGGTGGGTGAAACGCCAGTTTTGTGCCAAAAGGAGCAATTCGGTGCGTGAAACGCACGTTTTGTTCGAAAACTAAGCAAAAGCATCGATTCTGTGCACGAAACGCACGTTTTGTGCCATAGTTGAGCAAAAGCAGCGATTTTGTTCACGAAACGCACGTTTTGTGCCAAAACTGAGCAAAAGCGGCGATTATGTGCACGAAACACACGTTTTGTGCCAAAACTGAGCAAAAGAGCCGATTCTGTGCACGAAACGCACGTTTTGTGCCAAAACTGAGCAAAAGCGGCGATTTTGTGCACGAAACGCACGTTTTGTGCCAAAACTGAGCAAAAGCGGCGATTCTATGCTCGAAAAGCACGTTTTGTGCCAAAACTGAGCATAAGCGGCGATTCTCTGCACGAAACGCAGGTTTTTATCCAAAACTGAGCAAAAGCGGCGATTCTGTGCACGAAACGCACGTTATGTGCCAAAAGGAGAAATTCGGAGCGTAAAACGCACGTTTTGTGCCAAAACTGAGCAAAAGCGGCGATTTTATGCAAGAAACGCACGTTTTGTGCCAAAACTGAGCAAAAGCGGCGATTCTGTGCACGAAACGCACGTTTTGTGATAAAACTGAGCAAAACCAACGATTCTGTGCATGACACGCACGTTTTATGCCAAAACTGAGCAAAAGCGGCGATTCTGTGCATGAAAGGCACGTTTTGTGGCTGAGGGAGCAGTTCTGTGCACGTAACGTTCGTTTTGAGCCAAAACTGAGCTAAAGCGGCGATTCTTTGCGCGAAACGCTCGTTTTGAGCCAAAACCGAGCAAAAGCGGCGATTCTGAGCACGTAACGCTCGTTTTGAGCCAAAACTGAGCAAAATCGGCGATTCTGCGCACGAAACGCACGTTTTGTGCCGAAACCGAGCAAAGGCGGCGATTCTGTGCACAAAATACTCGTTTTGAGCCAAAACTGAGCAGAATCGGCGATTGTGTGCACGAAACGCTCGTTTTGACCCAAAACTGAGGAAAGGCCGCGATTCTGTGCACGAAACGCACGTTTTGTGCCAAAACCGAGCAAAAGCGGCGATTCTGTGCCCGAAACGCACGTTTTGTGCCAAAACTGAGCAAAAGCGGCGAGTCTGTGCATGAAACGCACGTTTTGTGGCAGAAGGAGCAGTTCTGTGCACGTAACGCTCGTTTTGAGCCAAAACTGAGCAAAAGCGGCGATTCTGTGCGCGAAACGCTCGCTTTGAGAAAAAACCGAGCAAAAGCGGCGATTCTGTGCACGTAACGCTCGTTCTGAGCCAAAACTGAGCAAAATCGGCGATTCTGTGCACCAAACGCACGTTTTGTGCTGAAACCGAGCAAAAGCGGCGATTCTGTGCACGAAACGCTCGCTTTGAGCCAAAAGTGAGCAAAATCGGCGATTCTGTGCACGAAACGCTCGTTTTGAGCCAATACTGAGCAAAAGCGGCGATTCTGTGGACGAAACGCACGTTTTGATCCAAAACTGAGCAAAAGCGGCGATTCTGTGCGCGAAACGCTCGTTTTGAGCCAAAACCGAGCAGAAGCGGCGATTCTGAGCACGTAACGCTCGTTTTGAGCCAAAACTGAGCAAAATCGGCGATTGTGCGCACGAAACTCACGTTTTGTGCCGAAACCGAGCAAAGGCGGGGATTCTGGGCACAAAATGCTCGTTTTGAGCCAAAACTGAGCAGAATCGGCGATTGTGTGCACGAAACGCTCGTTTTGAGCCAAAACTGAGCAAAAGCGGCGATTCTGTGCGCGAAACGCTCGTTTTGAGAAAAAACCGAGCAAAAGCGGCGATTCTGTGCACGTAACGCTCGTTCTGAGCCAAAACTGAGCAAAATCGGCGATTCTCTGCACGAAACGCACGTTTTGTGCTGAAACCGAGCAAAAGCGGCGATTCTGTGCACAAAACGCTCGTTTTGAGCCAAACTGGGCAAAAGCGGCGATTCTGTGCACGAAACGCATGTTTTGTGCCAAAACTGAGCAAAAGCGGCGATTCTGTGCACGAAACGCACGTTTTGTGCCAAAAAGTGCAAACCGGTGCGTGAAACGCACGTTTTGTGCCAAAACGGAGTAAAAGCGGCGATTCTGTGCGCGAAACGCTCGTTTTGATCCAAAACTGAGCAAAAGCGGCGATTCTGTGCACGAAACGCACGTTTTGTGCCAAAACTGAGCAAAAGCGGCGAGTCTGTGCATGAAACGCACGTTTTGTGGCAGAAGGAGCGGTTCTGTGCACGTAACGCTCGTTTTGAGCCAAAATTAAGCAAAAGCGGCGTTTCTGTGCATGAAACGCACGTTTTGTGCCAAAACTGAGCAAAAGCGGCGATTCTGTGGACGAAACGCACGTTTTGATCCAAAACTGAGCAAAAGCGGCGATTCTGTGCGCGAAACGCTCGTTTTGAGAAAAAACCGAGCAAAAGCGGCGATTCAGTGCACGTAACGCTCGTTCTGAGCCAAAACTGAGCAAAATCGGCGATTCTGTGCACGAAACGCACCTTTTGTGCTGAAACCGAGCAAAAGCGGCGATTCTGTGCACGAAACGCTCGCTTTGAGCCAAAAGTGAGCAAAATCGGCGATTCTGTGCACGAAACGCACGTTTTGTGCTGAAGCCGAGCAAAAGCGGCGATTCTGTGCACGAAACGCTCGCTTTGAGCCAAAAGTGAGCAAAAGCGGCGATTCTGTGCACGAAACGCACGTTTTGTGATAAAACTGAGCAAAACCAACGATTCTGTGCATGACACCCACGTTTTATGCCAAAACTGAGCAAAAGCGGCGATTCTGTGCATGAAAGGCAGGTTTTTTGGCTGAGGGAGTAGTTCTGTGCACGTAACGCACGTTTTGTGCCAAAACTGAGCAAAAGCGGCGATTACGTGCACGAATAACCCGTTTTGTGCCACAACTGAGCAAAAGCGGCGATCCTGAGCACGAAACGCACGTTTTGTGCCAAAACTAAGCAAAAGCGGCGATTCTGTGCACGAAAGGCCCGTTTTGCGCCAAAAGGAGCAATTCGGTGTGTGAAACGCACGTTTTGTGCCAAAACGGAGTAAAAGCGGCGATTCTGTGCGCGAAACGCTCGTTTCGATCCAAAACTGAGCAAAAGCGGCAATTCTGTGCACGTAACGCTCGCTTTGAGCCAAAAGTGAGCAAAAGCGGCGATTCTGTGCACGAAACGCACGTTTTGTGATAAAACTGAGCAAAACCAACGATTCTGTGCATGACACGCACGTTTTATGCCAAAACTGAGCAAAAGCGGCGATTCTGTGCATGAAAGGCACGTTTTGTGGCTGAGGGAGCAGTTCTGTGCACGTAACGCTCGTTCTGAGCCAAAACTGAGCAAAATCGGCGATTCTGTGCACGAAACGCACGTTTTGTGCTGAAACCGAGCAAAAGCGGCGATTCTGTGCACAAAACGCTCGTTTTGAGCCAAAACTGAGCAAAAGCGGCGATTCTGTGCAGGAATAACACGTTTTGTGCCACAACTGAGCAAAAGCGGCGATTCTGTGCACGAAACACTCGCTCTGTGGCAAAAGGAGCAATTCGGTGTGTGAAACGCACGTTTTGAGCCAAAACTGAGCAAAAGCGGCGATTCTGTGCACGAAACGCACGTTTTGTGCCAAAACTGAGCAAAAGCAGCGATTCTGTGCACGAAACACATGTTCTGTGCCACAACTGAGCAAAAGCGGCGATTCTGTGCACGAAACACACGCTCTGTGGCAAAAGGAGCAATTCGGTGTGTGAAACGCACGTTTTGTGCCAAAACTGAGCAAAAGCGGCGATTCTATGCACGAAAAGCACGTTTTGTGCCAAAACTGAGCATAAGCGGCGATTCTCCGCACGAAACGCAGGTTTTTATCCAAAACTGAGCAAAAGCGCCGATTCTGTGCTCGAAACGCACGTTATGTGCCAAAAGGAGAAATTCGGAGCGTAAAACGCACGTTTTGTGCCAAAACTGAGCAAAAGCGGCGATTTTATGCACGAAACGCACGTTTTGTGCCAAAACTGAGCAAAAGCGGCGATTCTGTGCACGAAACGCACGTTTTGTGCCAAAACTGAGCAAAAACGGCGATTCTATGCACGAAACGCTCGTTTTGTGCCAAAACTGAGCAAAAGCGGCGATTCTGCGCACGAAACGCACGTTTTGTTGCAAAACTGAGCAAAAACGGCGATTCTGTGCACGAACCGCACGTTTTGTGCCAAAACTGAGCATAAGCGGCGATTCTATACGCACGAAAAGCACGTTTTGTGCCAAAACTGAGCATGAGCGGAGATTCTCTGCACGAAACGCAGGTTTTTATCCAAAACTGAGCAAAAGCGGCGATTCTGTGCACGAAACGCACGTTATGTGCCAAAAGGAGAAATTCGGAGCGTAAAACGCACGTTTTGTGCCAAAACTGAGCAAAAGCGGCGATTTTATGCACGAAACGCACGTTTTGTGCCAAAACTGAGCAAAAGCGGCGATTTTGTGCACGAAACGGACGTTTTGTGCCAAAACTGAGCAAAAGCGGCGATTCTGTGCACGAACCGCACGTTTTGTGCCAAAACTGAGCAAAAGCGGCGATTCTATGCACGAAAAGCACGTTTTGTGCCAAAACTGAGCATAAGCGGTGATTCTCTGCACGAAACGCAGGTTTTTATCCAAAACTGAGCAAAAGCGGCGATTCTGTGCACGAAACGCGCGATCTGTGGCAAAAGCAGCAATTCGGTGTGTGACACGCACGTTTTGTGCCAAAACTGAGCAAGAGCGGCGATTATGTGCACGAAACGCACGTTTTGTGCCAAAACTGAGCAAAAGCGGCGATTATGTGCACGAAACACACGTTTTGTGCCAAAACTGAGCAAAAGAGCCGATTCTGTGCACGAAACGCACGTTTTGTGCCAAAACTGAGCAAAAGCGGCGATTTTGTGCACGAAACGCATGTTTTGTGCCAAAACTGAGCAAAAGCAGTGATTCTGTGCACGAAACACACGTTCTGTGCCATAACTGTGCAAAAGCGGCGATTCTGTGCACGAAGCCCCCGTTTTGTTGCAAAACTGTGCAAAAGCGGCGATTCATTGCACGAAACGCTCATTTTAAGCCAAAACTGAGCAAAAGCGGCGTTTCTGTGCACGAACCGCACGTTTTGTGCCAAAACTGAGCAAAAGCGGTGATTCTGTGCATGAAACGCACGTTTTGTGGCAGAAGGAGCAGTTCTGTGCACGCAACGCTCGTTTTGTGCAATAACTGAGCAAAAGCGGCGATTCTATGCGCGAAACGCACGCTTTGTGCCAAAACTGAGCAAAAGCGTCGATTCTGTGCATGAATCGCACCTTTTGTGGCAGAAGGAGCAATTCGGTGCACGAAACGTACGTTTTGTGCCAAAACTGAGCAAAAGCGGCGATTCTGTGCACGAGACGCTCGTTTTGAGCCAATACTGAGCAAAAGCGGCGATTCTGTGCACGAAACGCACGTTTTGATCCAAAACTGAGCAAAAGCGGCGATTCTGTGCGCGAAACGCTCGTTTTGATCCAAAACTGAGCAAAAGCGGCGATTCTATGCACGAAACGCTCGTTTTGTGCCAAAACTGAGCAAAAGCTGCGATTCTGTGCACGAAACGCACGTTTTGTTGCAAAACTGAGCAAAAACGACGATTCTGTGCACGAACCGCACGTTTTGTGCCAAAACTGAGCAAAAGCGGCGATTCTATGCACGAACAGCACGTTTTGTGCCAAAACTGAGCATAAGCGGCGATTCTCTGCACGAAACGCAGGTTTTTATCCAAAACTGAGCAAAAGCGGCGATTCTGTGCACGAAACGAACGTTATGTGCCAAAAGGAGAAATTCGGAGCGCAAAACGCAGGTTTTGTGCCAAAACTGAGCAAAAGCGGCGATTTTATGCACGAAACGCACGTTTTGTGCCAAAACTGAGCAAAAGCGGCGATTCTGTGCACGAAACGCACGTTTTGTGCCAAAACTGAGCAAAAACGGCGATTCTATGCACGAAACGCTCGTTTTGTGCCAAAACTGAGCAAAAGCGGCGATTCTGCGCACGAAACGCACGTTTTGTTGCAAAACTGAGCAAAAACGGCGATTCTGTGCACGAACCGCACGTTTTGTGCCAAAACTGAGCAAAAGCGGCGATTCTATACGCACGAAAAGCACGTTTTGTGCCAAAACTGAGCATGAGCGGAGATTCTCTGCACGAAACGCAGGTTTTTATCCAAAACTGAGCAAAAGCGGCGATTCTGTGCACGAAACGCACGTTATGTGCCAAAAGGAGAAATTCGGAGCGTAAAACGCACGTTTTGTGCCAAAACTGAGCAAAAGCGGCGATTTTATGCACGAAACGCACGTTTTGTGCCAAAACTGAGCAAAAGCGGCGATTTTGTGCACGAAACGGACGTTTTGTGCCAAAACTGAGCAAAAGCGGCGATTCTGTGCACGAACCGCACGTTTTGTGCCAAAACTGAGCAAAAGCGGCGATTCTATGCACGAAAAGCACGTTTTGTGCCAAAACTGAGCATAAGCGGCGATTCTCTGCACGAAACGCAGGTTTTTATCCAAAACTGAGCAAAAGCGGCGATTCTGTGCACGAAACGCGCGATCTGTGGCAAAAGCAGCAATTCGGTGTGTGACACGCACGTTTTGTGCCAAAACTGAGCAAGAGCGGCGATTATGTGCACGAAACGCACGTTTTGTGCCAAAACTGAGCAAAAGCGGCGATTATGTGCACGAAACACACGTTTTGTGCCAAAACTGAGCAAAAGAGCCGATTCTGTGCACGAAACGCACGTTTTGTGCCAAAACTGAGCAAAAGCGGCGATTTTGTGCACGAAACGCATGTTTTGTGCCAAAACTGAGCAAAAGCAGTGATTCTGTGCACGAAACACACGTTCTGTGCCATAACTGTGCAAAAGCGGCGATTCTGTGCACGAAGCCCCCGTTTTGTTGCAAAATTGTGCAAAAGCGGCGATTCATTGCACGAAACGCTCATTTTAAGCCAAAACTGAGCAAAAGCGGCGTTTCTGTGCACGAACCGCACGTTTTGTGCCAAAACTGAGCAAAAGCGGTGATTCTGTGCATGAAACGCACGTTTTGTGGCAGAAGGAGCAGTTCTGTGCACGCAACGCTCGTTTTGTGCAATAACTGAGCAAAAGCGGCGATTCTATGCGCGAAACGCACGCTTTGTGCCAAAACTGAGCAAAAGCGTCGATTCTGTGCATGAATCGCACCTTTTGTGGCAGAAGGAGCAATTCGGTGCACGAAACGTACGTTTTGTGCCAAAACTGAGCAAAAGCGGCGATTCTGTGCACGAAACGCTCGTTTTGAGGCAATACTGAGCAAAAGCGGCGATTCTGTGCACGAAACGCACGTTTTGATCCAAAACTGAGCAAAAGCGGCGATTCTGTGCGCGAAACGCTCGTTTTGATCCAAAACTGAGCAAAAGCGGCGATTCTGTGAACGAAACGCTCGTTTTGAGCCAATACTGAGCAAAAGCGGCGATTCTGTGCACGAAAAGCACGTTTTGTTGCAAAACTGAGCAAAAACGACGATTCTGTGCACGAACCGCACGTTTTGTGCCAAAACTGAGCAAAAGCGGCGATTCTATGCACGAAAAGCACGTTTTGTGCCAAAACTGAGCATAAGCGGCGATTCTCTGCACGAAACGCAGGTTTTTATCCAAAACTGAGCAAAAGCGGCGATTCTGTGCACGAAACGCACGTTATGTGCCAAAAGGAGAAATTCGGAGCGTAAAACGCACGTTTTGTGCCAAAACTGAGCAAAAGCGGCGATTTTATGCACGAAACGCACGTTTTGTGCCAAAACTGAGCAAAAGCGGTGATTCAGTGCACGAAACGCACGTTTTGTGCCAAAACTGAGCAAAAACGGCGATTCTATGCACGAAACGCTCGTTTTGTGCCAAAACTGAGCAAAAGCGGCGATTCTGTGCACGAAACGCACGTTTTGTTGCAAAACTGAGCAAAAACGGCGATTCTGTGCACGAACCGCACGTTTTGTGCCAAAACTGAGCATAAGCGGCGATTCTATACGCACGAAAAGCACGTTTTGTGCCAAAACTGAGCATAAGCGGAGATTCTCTGCACGAAACGCAGGTTTTTATCCAAAACTGAGCAAAAGCGGCGATTCTGTGCACGAAACGCACGTTGTGTGCCAAAAGGAGAAATTCGGAGCGTAAAACGCACATTTTGTGCCAAAACTGAGCAAAAGCGGCGATTTTATGCACGAAACGCACGTTTTGTGCCAAAACTGAGCAAAAGCGGCGATTCTATGCACGAAAAGCACGTTTTGTGCCAAAACTGAGCATAAGCGGCGATTCTCCGCACGAAACGCAGGTTTTTATCCAAAACTGAGCAAAAGCGGCGATTCTGTGCTCGAAACGCACGTTATGTGCCAAAAGGAGAAATTCGGAGCGTAAAACGCACGTTTTGTGCCAAAACTGAGCAAAAGCGGCGATTTTATGCACGAAACGCACGTTTTGTGCCAAAACTGAGCAAAAGCGGCGATTCTGTGCACGAAACGCACGTTTTGTGCCAAAACTGAGCAAAAACGGCGATTCTATGCACGAAACGCTCGTATTGTGCCAAAACTGAGCAAAAGCGGCGATTCTGCGCACGAAACGCACGTTTTGTTGCAAAACTGAGCAAAAACGGCGATTCTATGCACGAAACGCTCGTTTTGTGCCAAAACTGAGCAAAAGCGGCGATTCTGCGCACGAAACGCACGTTTTGTTGCAAAACTGAGCAAAAACGGCGATTCTGTGCACGAAAAGCACGTTTTGTGCCAAAACTGAGCATAAGCGGCGATTCTCTGCACGAAACGCAGGTTTTTATCCAAAACTGAGCAAAAGCGGCGATTCTGTGCACGAAACGCAGGTTATGTGCCAAAAGGAGAAATTCGGAGCGTAAAACGCACGTTTTGTGCCAAAACTGAGCAAAAGCGGCGATTTTATGCACGAAACGCACGTTTAGTGCCAAAACTGAGCAAAAGCGGCGATTCTATGCACGAAACGCACGTTTTGAGCCAAAACTGAGCAAAAGCGGCGATTTTATGCACGAAACGCATGTTTTGTGCCAAAACTGAGCAAAAGCGGCGATTCTGTGCACGAAACGCACGTTTTGTTGCAAAACTGAGCAAAAGCGGCGATTCTGATCACGAAACGCACGTTATGTGCCAAAAGGAGAAATTCGGAGCGTAACACGCACGTTTTGTGCCAAAACTGAGTAAAAGCGGCGATTCTATGCACGAAACGCTCGTTCTGTGCCAAAACTGAGCAAAAGCGGCGATTCTGTGCAGGAAACGCACGTGTTGTGCCAAAACTGAGCAAAAGCGGCGATTCTATGCTCGAAATGCACGTTTTGTGCCAAAACTGTGCATAAGAGGCGATTCTGTGCACGAAACGCACGTTTTGTGTAAAAACTGAGCAAAAGCGGCGATTCTATGCACGAAAAGCACGTTTTGTGCCAAAACTGAGCATAAGCGGCGATTCTCTGCACGAAACGCAGGATTTTATCCAAAACTGAGCAAAAGCGGCGATTCTGTGCTCGAAACGCACGTTATGTGCCAAAAGGAGAAATTCGGAGTGTAAAACGCACGTTTTGTGCCAAAACTGAGCAAAAGCGGCGATTTTATGCACGAAACGCACGTTTTGTGCCAAAAGGAGAAATCGGAGCGTAACACGCACGTTTTGTGCCAAAACTGAGCAAAAGCGGCGATTGTATGCTCGAAATGCACGTTTTGTGCCAAAACTGAGCATAAGCGGCGATTCTCTGCACGAAACGCAGGTTTTTATCCAAAACTGAGCAAAAGCGGCGATTCTGTGCACGAAAGGCACGTTTTATGCAAGAGCAGCAATTCGGTGCGTGGAACGCACGTCTTGTGCCAAAGCTGAGCAAAAGCGGCGATTCTGTGCACGAAACGCACGTATTGTGCCAAAACTGAGCAAAAGCGGCGATTCTATGCTCGAAATGCACGTTTTGTGCCAAAACTGAGCAAAAGCGGCGATTCTGTGCACGAAACGCACGTTTTGTTGCAAAACTGAGCAAAAGCGGCGATTCTGATCACGAAACGCACGTTATGTGCCAAAAGGAGAAATTCGGAGCGTAACACGCACGTTTTGTGCCAAAACTGAGCAAAAGCGGCGATTCAATGCTCGAAATGCACGTTTTGTGCCAAAACTGAGCATAAGCGGCGATTCTCTGCACGAAACGCAGGTTTTTATCCAAAACTGAGCAAAAGCGGCGATTCTGTGCACGAAAGGCACGTTTTATGCCAGAGCAGCAATTCGGTGCGTGGAACGCACGTCTTGTGCCAAAGCTGAGCAAAAGCGGCGATTCTATGAACGAAACGCTCGTTTTGTGCCAAAACTGAGCAAAAGCGGCGATTCTATGCTCGAAATGCACATTTTGTGCCAAAGCTGAGCAAAAGCGGCGATTCTATGCTCGAAATGCACGTTTTGCCGCCAAGACTGAGCAAAAGCGGCGATTCTGTGCACGAAACGCACGTATTGTGCCAAAACTGAGCAAAAACGGCGATTCTATGCTCGAAATGCACGTTTTGTGCCAAAACTGAGCATAAGCGGCGATTCTCTGCACGAACACGCACGTATTGTGCAAAGCTGAGCAAAAGCGGCGATTCTGTGCACGAAGCGCACGTTATGTGCCAAAAGTAGAAATTCGGAGCGTAAAACGCACGTTTTGTGCCAAAACTGGGCAAAAGCTGCGATTCTGTGCACGAAACACAGGATTTGTGCCAAAACTAAGCACAAGCGACGATTCTGTGCACGAAACGCACGTTTTGTGCCAAAACTGAGCAAAAGCGGCGATTCTGTGCACGAAACGCACGTTTTGTGCCAAAACTGACCAAATGCGGCGATTCTGTGCACGAAACGCACGTTTTGTGCCAAAACTGAGCAAAAGCGGCGATTCTATGCTCGAGATGCACGTATTGTGCCAAAACTGAGCAATAGCGGCGATTCTATGCTCGAATGCACGTTTTGTGCCAAAACTGAGCAAAAGCGGCGATTCTGATCACGAAACGCACGTTATGTGCCAACAGGAGAAATTCGGAGCGTAACACGCACGTTTTGTGCCAAAACTGAGTAAAAGCGGTGATTCTATTCACGAAACGCTCGTTTTGTATCAAAACTGAGCAAAAGCGGCGATTCTGTGCACGAAACGCACGTATTGAGAAAAAACTGAGCAAAAGCGGCGATTCTATGCTCGAAATGCACGTTTTGTGCAAAACTGAGCAAAAGCGGCGATTCTGTGCACGAAACGCACGTATTGTGCCAAAACTGAGCATAAGCGGCGATTCTCTGCACGAAACGCAGGTTTTAATCCAAAACTGAGCAAAAGCGGCGATTCTGTGCACGAAACGCACGTTTCATGAAACGAGGAGCAATTCGGTGCGTGGAACGCACGTTTTGTGCCAAAACTGAGCAAAAGCGGCGATTCTGTGCACGAAACGCACGTATTGTGCCAAAACTGAGCATAAGCGGCGATTCTCTGCACGAAACGCAGGTTTTTATCCAAAACTGAGCAAAAGCGGCGATTCTGTGCACGAAACGCACGTTTTATGCCAAGAATAGCAATTCGGTGCGTGGAACGCACGTCTTGTGCCAAAACTGAGCATAAGCGGCGATTCTGTGCACGAAACGCACGTTTTGTGCCAAAACTGAGCAAAAGCGGCGATTCTATGCACGAAATGCTCGTTTTGTGCCACAACTGAGCAAAAGCGGCGATTCTGTGCACGAAACGCACGTTTTATGCCAAGAGGAGCAATTCGGTGCGTGGAACGCACGTTTTGTACCGAAACTGAGCAAAAGCGGCGATTCTGTGCACGAAACTCACGTTTTGTGCTAAAACTGAGGAAAAGCGGCGATTCTGCGCACGAAACACGGGATTTGGCCAAAACTGAGCAAAAGCGGCGATTCTGTGCACGAAACGCACGTTTTGTGCCAAAACTTTGCATAAGGGGCGATTCTATGCTCGAAATGCACGTTTTGCCGCCAAAACTGAGCAAAAGCGGCGATTCTGTGCACGAAACCCACGTTTTATGCCATGAGGAGCAATTCGGTTCATGGAACGCACGTTTTGTGCCAAAACTGAGCAAAAGCGGCGATTCTATGAACGAAACGCTCGTTTTGTGCCAAAACTGAGCAAAAGCGGCGATTCTATGCTCGAAATGCACATTTTGTGCCAAAGCTGAGCATAAAGCGGCGATTCTATGCTCGAAATGCACGTTTTGCCGACAAGACTGAGCAAAAGCGGCGATTCTGTGCACGAAACGCACGTATTGTGCCAAAACTGAGCAAAAACGGCGATTCTATGCTCGAAATGCACGTTTTGTGCCAAAACTGAGCATAAGCGGCGATTCTCTGCACGAAACGCACGTATTGTGCAAAAGCTGAGCAAAAGCGGCGATTCTGTGCACGAAGCGCACGTTATGTGCCAAAAGTAGAAATTCGGAGCGTAAAACGCACGTTTTGTGCCAAACTGGGCAAAAGCTGCGATTCTGTGCACGAAACACAGGATTTGTGCCAAAACTAAGCAAAAGCGACGATTCTGTGCACGAAACGCACGTTTTGTGCCAAAACTGAGCAAAAGCGGCGATTCTGTGCACGAACACGCACGTTTTGTGCCAAAACTGACCAAATGCGGCGATTCTGTGCACGAAACGCACGTTTTGTGCCAACACTGAGCAAAAGCGGCGATTCTATGCTCGAGATGCACGTATTGTGCCAAAACTGAGCAATAGCGGCGATTCTATGCTCGAATGCACGTTTGTGCCAAAACTGAGCAAAAGCGGCGATTCTGATCACGAACGCACGTTATGTGCCAAAAGGAGAAATTCGGAGCGTAACACGCACGTTTTGTGCCAAAACTGAGTAAAAGCGGTGATTCTATTCACGAAACGCTCGTTTTGTATCAAAACTGAGCAAAAGCGGCGATTCTGTGCACGAACGCACGTATTGAGAAAAAACTGAGCAAAAGCGGCGATTCTATGCTCGAAATGCAGCTTTTGTGCAAAACTGAGCAAAAGCGGCGATTCTGTGCACGAAACGCACGTATTGTGCCAAACTGAGCATAAGCGGCGATTCTCTGCACGAAACGCAGGTTTTAATCCAAAACTGAGCAAAAGCGGCGATTCTGTGCACGAAACGCACGTTTCATGAAACGAGGAGCAATTCGGTGCGTGGAACGCACGTTTTGTGCCAAAACTGAGCAAAAGCGGCGATTCTGTGCACGAAACGCACGTATTGTGCCAAAACTGAGCATAAGCGGCGATTCTCTGCACGAAACGCAGGTTTTTATCCAAAACTGAGCAAAAGCGGCGATTCTGTGCACGAAACGCACGTTTTATGCCATGAATAGCAATTCGGTGCGTGGAACGCACGTCTTGTGCCAAAACTGAGCATAAGCGGCGATTCTGTGCACGAAACGCACGTTTTGTGCCAAAACTGAGCAAAAGCGGCGATTCTATGCACGAAATGCTCGTTTTGTGCCACAACTGAGCAAAAGCGGCGATTCTGTGCACGAAACGCACGTTTTATGCCAAGAGGAGCACTTCGGTGCGTGGAACGCACGTTTTGTACCGAAACTGAGCAAAAGCGGCGATTCTGTGCACGAAACTCACGTTTGTGCTAAAACTGAGGAAACAGCGGCGATTCTGCGCACGAACACGGGATTTGGGCCAAAACTGAGCAAAAGCGGCGATTCTGAGCACGAAACGCACGTTTTGTTCCAAAACTGAGCAAAAGCGGCGATTCTATGCACGAATCGCTCGTTTTGTGCCAAAACTGAGCAAAAGCGGCGATTCTGTGCACGTAGCGCACGTTGAGTGCCAAAAGGAGAAATTCGGCAGCCAAAACGCACGTTTTGTGCCAAAACTGGTCAAAAGCTGCGATTCTGTGCACGAAACACAGGATTTGTGCCAAAACTTAGCAAAGCGACGATTCTGTGCACGAAACGCACGTTTTGTGCCAAAACTGAGCAAAACGCGGCGATTCTATGCTCGAGATGCACGCTATTGTGCCAAAACTGAGCAAACGCGGCGATTCTATGTACGAAAAGCACGTTTTGTGCCAACACTGAGCATAAGGGGCGATTCCCTGCACGAAACGCAGGTTTTTATCCAAAACTGAGCAAAAGCGGCGATTCTGTGCACGAAACGCACGTTTTATGCCAAGAGGAGCAATTCGGTGCGTGGAACGCACGTTTTGTACCAAAACTGAGCAAAAGCGGCGATTCTGTGCACGAAACGCACGTTTTGTGCTAAAGCTGAGGAAAAGCGGCGATTCTGCGCACGAAACACGGGATTAGTGCCAAAACTGAGCAAAAGCGGCGATTCTGAGCACGAAACGCACGTTTTGTTCCAAAACTGAGCAAAAGCGGCGATTCTATGCACGAATCGCTCGTTTTGTGCCAAAACTGAGCAAAAGCGGCGATTATGTGCAAGAAACACAGGATTTGTGCCAAAACTAAGCAAAAGCGACGATTCTGTGCACGAAACGCACGTTTTGTGCCAAAACTGAGCAAAAGCGGCGATTCTATGGTCGAGATGCACGTATTGTGCCAAAACTGTCCAATAGCGGCGATTCTATGCTCGAAATGCACGTTTTGTGCCAAAACTGAGCAAAAGCGGCGATTCTGAGCACGAAACACACGTTTTGTTCCAAAACTGAGCAAAAGCGGCGATTCTATATACGAATCGCTCGTTTTGTGCCAAAACTGAGCAAAAGCGGCGATTCTATGCTCGAAATGCACATTTTGTGCCAAAACTGAGCAAAAGCGGCGATTCTATGCTCGAAATGCACGTTTTGCCGCCAAGACTGAGCAAAAGCGGCGATTCTGTGCACGAAACGCACGTATTGTGCCAAAACTGAGCAAAAACGGCGATTCTATGCTCGAAATGCACGTTTTGTGCCAAAACTGTGCATAAGCGGCGATTCTCTGCACGAAACGCACGTATTGTGCAAAAGCTGAGCAAAAGCGGCGATTCTGTGCACGAAGCGCACGTTATGTGCCAAAAGTAGAAATTCGGAGCGTAAAACGCACGTTTTGTGCCAAAACTGGGCAAAAGCTGCGATTCTGTGCACGAAACACAGGATTTGTGCCAAAACTAAGCAAAAGCGACGATTCTGTGCACGAAACGCACGTTTTGTGCCAAAACTGAGCAAAAGCGGCGATTCTGTGCACGAAACGCACGTTTTGTGCCAAAACTGA